>MPVS01000516.1:0-13492 GCA_001931775.1 Fomitopsis pinicola
TGTCGTTCGGGTTCCGGTGCACGGGGAGTGAATTGGGCATCGAACATGGCCAAATGGAGGGCTAGGTCGGTGGGCAGCATGATGGGGATGAGTTTGGAAGGCTTGAAGGGAAGTGTGTGGTATTTGGCGTTAGGAAATCGATGAGAGATGGGTTACGTAGAGCTTGAAAGGCTTGGGATGCACTTTGGGGGTGTACAAACACGGACCAACAACAGGCGCGCACCTGGTCAGTGGTCACAACTCGCGCTCTGGCACACTGTTTTTCCAACGCATTCAACAAGCCACGCCACGCCAATCACTCACAACGCTTTCTCCGAGATATCATGCATGCGGTGGAGCCAGTAGAGTGAAATGTGAGAGGTGAGCATGCCCTGACATTATTGCCTGCGTCAACTCCCAAACATTGCGAGCGTCGAGAGACGACGAACGTGTTCTATGGCCTCGTACTCATTGCAAAATTACCGGCGATGTAACTATTGCTACGAATACTGCATTCCGGAGCGAAGGAGGTCCGCTTTCTCGTGCTCGGCGGGTCGACTGCATATCAGAGGTAGCGCGCGCGGCTCATTCATGTGAAGCTTGCATACCTGGGCTTCTACTACGCCTCGCTCGCGTTCGATATTTTCAACGCAATATGGAGTTTCTGTATCTCGGAGCGGATGCATAAGACCCCACCAGTTTCGACGGAGTGCAATGTGGCCATAGGATATATTCAAGTTCAATTCTTCGCCGTTTGTTGTATTGCGCGTTCGGCTCGTCTCGCAGCCTTTGAATCCTTTGCACTGACCCGACTTGCAGGTATCCTATTGCTGGATCGTACTACTACTAGTGACCGGAGCCCGAGCCGACAAACAAAGCCACGTCGATATAGCTGAAGAGGCCAACAAGGCGCACTTTGACTACGGTCGAGGTCCACCTCAGGTACGTCTGTTGCCCAACCTGTATTATACACAGTAAGTCTCACTCCCTTTTCTATTGTTCAGTCAGGATCTATGCAAGCGCACCAATGCATCTCCGCTCTGCAGCCCGGCTAGCGAGGTGCTTGTACAACTCTCGGCTGTCGGGCGGTCATCCTGGCGTCAACTGCTCCGCTGAGGTCGGTCCTACTCCTCCTCGAATCCCGATCGTTGGATTATACCGCGAACGCAGTGAGAAGTCTATTTCGTAGCAAGAATACAGCCACAGCGCAGAGACTCACCGGATGCCGTATCGTCCGCGTTCAACGACCGAAGAATCGATGGATGTGCGTGCAGGGACCTCATCTCCAGTAGGTCTATCTGGTACGCGCATCGTGTCACCATGGAGGCTAATACGGTGCTTGTAGGTTGGCAATCATGTTCACGTACGTCGGACAGGTCCTCGTACGCGTCGCGGCAGAGAACGGAAAGACTATCCAACAACCATGTCGGAGATTTGCTGCCCTGGAGGCTGCAAGATCTTCCTAGCCTGGAGGCTGCACCGACGTTCATGCAGATCTCAACGACACTGCGTGTTGTCCTCGACGGGAGCACGCAGCACGCGACGGAGGATCTGACAGGAAATGCTTACCGTGAGTTTGCAGTACATCAACACCAAACCACCTCAAATCTCTCCTCATACCGTTTCTCGTCTCCCACCCACAGCGAGTGAAGCCGTACCCGAGGTGAGCTAGCCTCTTGCTGTTCGTCTGCGGAGAACTACACTGACGGAATCGGACACAGAGACAAAGCCACTCGAGACGGGAGAGGGAAGACGGGAGAACCACGGGTGGATAACAGCATGTTGCCAGCCCCGCCGAGTCTCAGACGAACACCGAGGTCGCCCACGCCGCCCATGTGCCAGCGCATCGCTACACTGCCCGACGCGGAGTCGGCCATCCCGCCAGAAAAGGCAGATCGGCGTCGTTTGCGCGCCATGATTGGTCCTCTCAAAGCGTGCACGTGACGACCGGCGCGCCCCCTGCGACGATGAATGTCGCTCACTCGCGTGGGCAACGGCGTTGGATCCGTTGCGCACACCCACTGCATTGAGTGCCCGTATCACCCGGAAGACACTTCGCCAAGTCCAGCTTCATGTACGTCTGTTCACGAGGCTATTTCTTGTCCTTTCCGACATGCATGACCAACACTGGATGCCTTCCCGCAGAGGTTTACAGCGCGCTCTATCCTAAATTCGCGCTCTAAATCTCCCCTGCACGTCGGCACATCTCTCTTGGAGTCCTCTCGAACTCCGGCACCCCCAATCTAAACCTTAATCTGGAAGGGGGGTACGACCCCCCCTTCTAGGTTGAAAAGCATAAACATACGGTCGGTGTTCGAATTCTCGGCCTCTCGTTGGCCCGCACGACCATTCCCATCACTACGGTTGCCTCCGCTGCTTTGTCATGAATCAACATCACAGATTACAGGTCGTATCGCTATCCTCGCGAGCCACTTGATGTTCAATGTCCGCTCTAGCTTTACCAGCGCCTGAAAATCCTACGGGAAGGCATCCACTGACTCACAGTCGATCAGAATAGCAGTGGCGTACCGAGGTTGTTTGGCACTTCGGCTTAACGCGAGAGCGATGCCAATTTCAAGGTCAAAATCGGATGAGCTACCGCAAAATAGTTGCGCAAGGATCTTGCACAGAGCGCAGGGTCACCGTTCCTTTGAGTTTCATACTTAGTGTGTGTGCAAATGGACTTGGGCGCGCCGCCGAAGCGGGAGTATACCTTCATATACAGTGTTTCACCGCGTGATAATATTAGACATAAGATTTATCAAACTTAAACGATATATAACGCGACCTTTATGAGAACACGTAGTAACAGCAACATAAGCGAGAGCGATGCACCAAAGCCTAGCAGAACTACAGAGCAAATGCGTACATCAATGGCTAGAATTACACTAATATGTTAGGCTACAAACGATAGCATGGTTGGATAAGAGCACACACGTAGTACGAGAGCCAGTAAACATGCCGAGAGAGCAGTCCGTATGACAGGGGAATGTATACGCTTCGTCACTTAGAAAGCTTTTTGAGGAGTTGTTCAAGACAGTAGTACGAGTGCAGGCGGTGGAAAGAGGTTTTGTGTAGGTGTTTGCCACATATGTCGCAGAACTGCGTCCTGCCTTTTGTCTTCCAGTGGCACGTCTTCATATGCTGCTCCAAGTATTTAAGCGTGGGGGGTTTCGACCCGTTCCGCTCCTCCTTCACACAGAGCTTGCATCGGACTTTGGTCTTCAAGTCTCCTCTGTACTCCTGGAACACCGAGCTTTTGTGGACCTGTTGCCAGTGCTTGAGAAGGTCCAGGGGAAGACCGCGCTCCGTACAGCCCCCCCAGCTGCACGCTCCGACTTCCGGCTGGTCAACGTGAGCTGGGACGCCGTGCTCGGCGCGTATATGCGCCCAAATGGCCTCGGTCGAGCCCTTCTGACCGCACCTCTTTCCACCAGCTACCGGTAAGGGGCAGATATGAAGATCGTATATGGTCTCCGGAGCGACTGGCTCGGGTCGCTGAGCCTCCGTGATCGGTAGGGCATAGTATGCCCGCATCTTCTTATGGGCACTGGAGTCTGGGAAACACTCCGTGTCATCGTCCACAGCATCTATTGTTCGCTTTCTCGAAGCTGGCGAGGACTCGATGCGGCCATCCCTGGCGACGTCCCGGGCGAGAGTATAAAGAGTGGGCGGCACGTACTCCGCTTGTTCGCGTGAGCTAGATGGGCATGCGCATATGTCGGACTGGGTTGGCAAGGAGGGAGGGGTTTCCGTGGCTCCAGGAAGATTCCCTTCCTGATCGTTGTTAAGGACGTACATAACGAGGTCATACCTACGGCGAAGTTAGCAAGTCTCTCGAAAGTAGTCTCAAGGCGGCTGCTCACAGCTCATCCAACGTAAGCGACATTTTTGGACGAAGGGAGGCAGGACAACGTCGGTGCGGCTGCGATTCAGGTTGGATCACTCGTTGAGTCTTCTAGTGCGGTAAGGGTAGACAGAGGTATGAGTCGCGAATGCAGAGTCGTCGAGGGAGAGGTGGTGTATGTTGAAAGAGAGGATCAAGCGCCGAGAGTGTTCGCGTTCAGCCACGAGGTGCCAAATGCGAATATACCACCGCGGGTATGGCCGAGACTCGCTGAGCAGCAATACGCCCCATCAGAGTCTGGGAATACAACACAGGTCGGAATATGCTCTGATAGACGAGACGTGGAAGAGCGGGGTGTGCGAAAGCTGACCGTGGGGATCCGAGTGTAGATGCCTCAACAAGCTGCTTCGAACGTTCGTGGAACGGCCAACAGTACACAGTAACGTGAGTGTTCGTTACGTGCTCTCTTGGCAGCCTGATCGTAACGAATTAGTATGTCGACATTCACAAAGAACAGAGAACCAACGACTCACCCACAACATCAGGCGGCTGTGGCAGAGGTCCCCTACTTTCGGCCGTTCTCGATCAGAATACAGGAAACACACGGATACAACGGCGAGCTAGGATGTGCAGAAGGTATGATACAAAACATTCGGACACGATTACTAAGATACCTCTCTTTATGACAGACTACAACCGCCTTGGTGTTCACTTCCTCTCAGCGTCCCTCCAGCCCTCTCCAGCCCCCATCTATCCTATGCTTGCTCCTTCTCCCCAGTCTCGACGCGCCAGCGGCGTACCGAAGCATGCAGATTTCTGCGCCCATCTCGAGCGCACAGCGGCCCTCGAGCCACTGCATCGCCTCTATGGTACACTCAGCATCAATATCTCCTCGGTGTATCGCGCCGAACGAAATGACGACGCAATGAAGGAACACCTTTGTATGTTTTGGGGACGACCTTCCCCGCCAGCGGGATGTTGTGGTCCGTGCACCACGTGAACCTGAAGTCGTTCGTCGTCTGCTCCTCATCCGTGAATACGTCCACGAGATTAGCCTGAACGCCGACGTGCTGTCTATCGCCAGCAGGACATCCAGAGTCCAACAACGCCACTCCGCGTGCTTTCTTCCGTTCATGCAATACTCCTCATACAAGATGTCTGGTCTTGTCGGCGCTGTCCTGTCGCGACCCATCGGCGACGCACTGTCCCGAACCATGAGCCAGGCCACGGCTACGGCCACACTTAGGCAAGCGACCTACCTCTATAGCCCTATTCATTCTTCTGATGTTCATGTTGTCTACGCCGACAAGGAACGTGTGCATGATGGGCACTGGGTTCTGTGTCGTCATCAGCGACGGAGGAGACGAGACGAGAGACGAGAGGCGTCCGACGTACCCAGCGGTGAGTTACACATCTCCTGTCTATCTTACTCACATCCTGATGCGGGGTTTGTGCACTCTAGCACGGCGGAGAGCGACCGTGAGGATCAAGACGAATGGTCACGCCGGTATAACAGGGAGCGCGACGCCTTACCTTTGCGGTAGGACATGTCTACAAGTCGCATGCTTACGCACAACTACCTTCAACAATGCGCGACGACGCGCTAACATTTCACGCCCGCAAGAACACCAAGACCGTGGTCCATGCCGTGTCCAAGGGCACTATCTGTAGGTCCTAGATACTCACCTCCGGTCATTGGCGAGCTCACGTTCCGGTGCCTCTTTCTCCAGGTGTCGCTGGCCTGCTCACTGCGTACCTATATCTGCGCCGACATTTTTCGCTGGACGACATGACGATTGTACGTCTCGCAGTTCCTATTGTTTTTACAGTCCATAAACAGACGTACGCACCTCCGTGCAGGGCTAGAATGGCGAAGAGTATGTGTTCCTCTGGATATCGAGACATGCAACCACGCCGCTTATATGTAAACTGTCCAGTCAGACTCAGGAGTCCGCCCCTTTACTTCGACAAGGCGCGAAATAACCGGACAGGGGTGAACTTCAAGGTGAAGCGCGTCCTCCTTTATTCATCCAATCTAAGCTGACCCCTGCTAGCAGGAGAATGCCCTATCCGTGAAGTTCACCATCCACCACCGATGACGTGGCGACGATCTCTCACTTTGCCCCACGATCCAGGCCTGAGACCGAGGAGCCCAGTGCTCCCCCAATGACGAGTGGCAGCATCTTCCCGTCTAGTGCTCGGTGTAGAAGTCTGACCGACATTAGCGCAGGATGTCCTGCCGACGAAAGACGACGCTTTGCACGAGCGCCGTCATCTTTCTGCTCGCAAGCCCCGCATCGCCCATTCCTCGACCCGTGTTCGACCCAGCTAGACGGCCAGTTGTCTAACACCCAGCAGGGGCAACGTCCCGTGAAAGTTTCCCTCGGCGAGGTCACTGCATGGCTTGCCCGACGTGAGGTGAGGGCACGTTCTCGAGACCGTCCACACGCAGGATATCTCACCACTTCACGTCGATCCGCCAGAGCTGAGCTCACGTATGCGGTGCTTCAAGCCAAGTCGTCGTGAGGGAAAACGAAGCGGATCTGCATCCGGCCCTCGCGGGGGAACGCATGCGCGCGTGGACACGACTCGGCCCGGCGAAGAGGGACTTCGCGCGGGGCTTGACGACGCTCGAACGAAGCAGCAGACTGAGACGACAGATGTCAAGGCGCTGCAAATGCGACCTTTGAAGCTGCTGCGCGCGTGTGCGTCGAGACGATGCTCCGGGTGATCGCTTGGGTTCGTTGCGTCCGCAAGGGGTGTCGCACGTCATGTCGCGCTGCACTGCACAATGAGCGAGCCTTGACAGCACGCCCAGATCACTAGGCAGTGCGCCCTTCCTTCGGCTGTCAACGTCTTGATACGTGAGCCACTCGTCGGGAGCCACCCGTTGGTGTGGAAAACCATGGCGACGCCGAAGATCGCCCCGTCTTCCCAGACGACAGAATCTGCGTGAAGAGGTAAGTGACCACCGTTCATAGAGTAGCCACTCGGACCCACCTTCACCACCGCATCGACAGCATCCACAAGATGAGAGGCCAGATACAGACTTCGGCCCCGCTCATTTGCAGGACACGCAAACGAAAGAGTGTACGCGCGGCCCACGCACACAGGCCGTTGTCTGAGTCCCAGGAGCGCCCAATATGCAGCTTCGCTGCGCATTCAAGTCGGGCCCATGGTACGTGTTGACGAGTACCGCTCATTCATGTAGTTGATGCTGATGAGCAGTGCGTTCAGCTTGTATGGCTGTGTAGCTGGGATGCCTCCAGCGCCGCGGTCCGCTACAGCTGGTGCGGACCCTTGGACCTACGGAGCGCAGCTGGCGCAAGACGTCTACTGAAAAACCAGTGAGTACTTCAATTTTGACAAGAAGCGGAGGGCCAATGCACACCTACGCTGCTAATGCAGCTGATAGACGAGGAAAGATCAATACATTCATGTATACGCTATACGCGTCACTGGATGCTACTTATACGCGGCCACAGCCTGTATGCGCGACCACGCAGCCAACCTGGGCACGAAATACGCAGTGAGGAGCCCCATCAATGCCTCAGCGTGGTATCTATAACCTCGTCTTCAGTACCAAGGTACGGCCCAGACATCAATTCGCACGCGAATGCATACCTCAATGCTTCACTGGTACAAGAAGCGCCCGCGAGGACCACTATTTGGACGCGATCTCACCATCGAGGAGACAAATTCTCGTAAAACGACCGAAACCCCACCGCCCTGCTACGTACGAAAACGATCAGACCAGGTACTTGGGTAAAATATGTTGGCTTCACTCACGAGGGCTATAGTATCGACGGACGGTGAGCCTTCGCTGAGGGGTGGCGGCCATCGTATGTATCTGTGATATCGCGTATGTGGAGCATTCACTCACGGAGCGACGCATTCAGCAGGGGATCAGAGAGTTAGGCGATACAGGGAGGGAACTTCGTCTGCGTCACGACCTAGCCATACTCGACCGCCACCCAGTTCGGCACTGCACTGCGGATACAGCGAGCACGCAAACGGGCACACGGTGAGCCGCGAGACGACGCAGGTGCGTACGTCACCCCCTGTGTTACCTAGCTTGGCAGTAAGGATGCAGCGGGCCCGCAAGTGTGCGCCGCAAAGCGACAAGGCGCATGTACGGCGAGGGAGGACATGGTGTAGGGGCGGCTTTGCTAGCGCGCGCTAGGTGGGTTGTACCGCTCATTTGAACGTGCATACAGCTGGCAAGTTAACGTCCGGAGGAGGCGAACAGGGTCATTTTGACAGCACTCCTGCGCGGGTGGGTCCATTTCGCGGACCATGGGCAGTGGGAGCAACGCTAGCAGTTTCTTGCCTTGAGACAGCCCACAGCAGCGAAGCGTGAGTGACATTGCGTCTCGACGTACAACTTCAACTCACCGGTGTGCACCCTTCCATAGCTAGGCCCCAAAGCCAATCCGTCCGTCGGAAACGTGTGTATGTGTACGGCGACCGTTGCGGCCCTCCATCTCGGACAACCTCAGCGTATCGTACGCTTCTTCTAGCTCGCTGAGCATGTCTGTGGGCATGGTAGGAGCGATGGAGGTCTATCCGAGCGAGATACGCAGAGAGTTTCCTTCCAGGGGAGCATACGGGGCCGATTGCACGTTGGGACGCGAGTAGTTAGGTCACACCAGGCCAGCCTCGGAAACTTGCGTGTGCAGCATGCCACTGTGCTACTCGCGATTGGACCGCGACGAGGCTAGCGCGCATTGGGCCCAGTCGCCGGAAGGCGTTTTATTTGAAGCTAAGTAATTGCACATTTCGCTTCACCTACGGCACATTGCTCACGAACGGCTGCGTTCTTTGAAATGAAAAGTCACTGTCAAACTCATCTATCAGGGTCATCTCAGAGAGCCAACAGAGCTTCGTAAAGGTGCAATAGTGTCTCGTTCTTGAGGGGCGTAGCCGAGCAGAATCACCGTTGTACAGTTACGGCGTATATTTCTCTATTTATCTCGGCCAACTACTGCCATATGGGGAAGCCTTAGCAAGCTCGAAGCATTGCGCGGGTTGGGAGTGGGGTGACCGGGGTGCGCGCCAGATCGGATCTCGCCAAGTCAAACACGCGGCTACGGGACTCGGCGGGCGCATCGTCGGTTTCTCTCTTCGCACGTGCAACATTTTGCATTGCTCAAGGCGGGTCGTCTGATGGAGCTTTTCGACGGATGCCTTACCCCTTGTCGAACTCGCGTGGGGCAGCCAAGGTATAGGTACTCCCCGATGATTATCTCATGATGCACTCACGCACACCTTCTGTTGTCTGCCGTTGTACCGAGCACCAGCGATGATAGCTGTGCAATCAGATTGGCAAGAAAATAAGGGTGCTTTTGCAACGGCAAAGGAAGACGATCATGGGTCACCGACGCCGCTGGGACCGGTACGAAAAATAGTGAGTCTCAAACCAATCCAGAGAAGTCGTGCATTATCGTACGATTATCGAAGTGCTGGCGGACGTCCCTACTTTCTATGGACCACTCCTGCCGTCCTGCATGACATAGCGAGGCCTCCGCTACCGTATCTTTGTGCCACGTCACTGCTCGCCCGTCCGACCTACTGGCCGACCGAGTGTGCATAATACACAATGCATCACATTGATAACGTTGCGTCTGTTCATTCATTGCCGATCTGCGAACTGAAGAACTCCCTACTATGCCTGTTGTGTATCTTTATGTTCCGAATCCAATATACAGGGAGTCCGCCAAGTGATACCGGCTACATCGCACCCAAGACGAGCGGCGCCACACCTCCTTGTCCAGGCAGAAGAACAATCCAGTGCAGCCATGCGCTTCATTCCTGGCTTCTGTCCACTATGCAGCTCGTGTCTATCCATGGTTCGTGGTGGTGAGCCGCTCCGTACTATCATACTGCGTTTTTGTCTCGCTCGAGAACATTGCATGATAATCGACACGAACAATGCCACCCCGAGTAGTGCCACCCAAAGACAGTGCCCATTATGTGCGCTCGCTGGTTGACCCCGGAAAGACTTCATCCGGACGTCGCCTATGGGTAGCCTCCTGCCGCTTCCCGACAACTCAAATACGCTGCAAACCCCACCCAGTCAGAGCCACAGCCCATCGCTCGCAGAACTCGACACATGAACGCGCCTCTTCTCTCGGCTGTCTCCATACCACTCCTCCTGACCACGCTACTCATGGGAGCAAGTATACGAAAGCCGGTGCAACAGTGCACGCGATTCTGGTGAGCAAACCAGCGAAACGTCTATTCGTGACGACATCCCTGACAGGCGTTTTTCATGCTACGACCTGTTACTAGCTGTACGACACACGGACGCCACATGCGCCGTGTTGTGGTGTATGAGGATATGATCCCAAACCTTTTCGGCCTTTCCCTTGTGCCCACAGACACTATTATCGTCCAGTCCCTATCGCAGACGATAGACCCCAGGTTGCTCATGGAGCCTGTCGAAAAAGCAGCCAAACCCGCCGTCCAGAAGCGCAAGCGATTGGACGATGACGCTGGTGAACGCACACGACACCCGCAGCGTCGCAAGATTCACTTCCGCGCAGGCGATGACGGCATCCACGACGATGCAACCTCTGCGTCAACGCCCATACGGTCTGCACCAACACCGCTACTGAGGCCCACCGCCCCGACCCCTACCCCATCCGCGCCCGCGTCCTCGCTGACGCCAACGCCGAACCCCTCGACGTCCTCGTCCACATCTCCCCACTCAACTCCATCTCCCGCGACGAACATCGACATACGATGCCGGTATTGCGTGGTCCCCTGCGAAGGGCAGGAGCGATAGGAATCTACTTAGGTAGGTGTCGCACTGTAGTGCAGGATCGTCGAGTCCCGCTGAGACTGAACGCCCACCAAGAGACGAAAGAGTGGTGACCATGGCTTGATAGCTCGAGGCTTGTGCTACTTGACGGGAGTACCCGGAGGGTGGTCGCGTTCGTGAAGGTGGGGAGTGGGGGAGCAGCTACGCGCTTCGAACCACATCCATGATCATTCTGGAAGTGTTGAGGCGCGGCAGCCTCGCACACGCCTCCACCCGCCGCTCAACTTTACACGCGGAGTTTCGAGCACAATGACTGTAACGTGCATCTGGGGTCGATGATCGCGTGGAGGTCAATACGGCGGGAGCGGCCTAGCCATGGACGTATGGGCGCACATCAAGCGGGACCATGGGCTGCAACATCAGGCGCATACGAAACCTTCGCACACCATGCCTTGTGGATGGGCCGGCTGCAGCGTACAAAATAATCCCGAGAGGCTGCTCAAGCACTGGAAGACGTAGCACAGGGAAGATCTGGCCTTGCAGGCTCAGCCCGCCACATGCGGGGGCATAGACAGGAGCATGAACTTGAGATGTCAGATCTGCCCGCCGAGGCCGGGGGACGAGGTCACTCAAAGCGGGCCAGAGTGGACCACACTCGCAGAGATGGCCAGACACGTTGGCCAAGAACACTTCAAGACGGAAACACACACGCAGTGGTGTGAGGTGTGCGGAGAGCACCTACCGAAAGTTAAATTCCAGAAAAGATCAAATCACCCTGGTTGGTGCGTGCAGAGCTTCATGCTTCAGTACCCATACTTTGCGAAGTAGCTCATATGCTCGGAGTCGATGGACTGCGCTCTCTAGTGACTACCTATCGCTACCGACCTCGATAGCTGTCCCCTTCCGGTCGACAATGCTGGGTGGGCCTTCACACATTCTGCCGCTCTTTACCCCGAACCGAACCTTGCCGTGCTTAGATTTTACTTTACCGGTCTACTTCTAATGTTATGCACTGTCGTATCCTGAGCCCTCGTCAACACGTACTATAGCAGCGCAGCAATACATAGTCCTCATACCGTCCTCACTGATCCGTAGGCCGCGGGTGAAATTCTGGACCGACGCCCGGCACCACGCAACTCGCTGCTGTTCCCGCTGCGCCTCAGATATGAGCCTCGGCGAGCATTGATGAGGCGAATCATATCGCTGAAGCTCGTTGCGCTCCGAGTGAGCGAGCTGGAAAGCTCTTGTTCACGGCCAGTCGTGAAGTCCCAGCACGAAGCACACCGTCGCCGTCTTCCTACTACCTGCGATGCAGCATTTGTACTCAGGCTTAAGCAGGCCAATATACAATTGGTGGATAGACAGCCTGAGTCGCCGCTGAAAACGACGTAGACCCACAGTGTTGAACGTCTCATCACGTCGGCATCGCTTCTAGACGCCTCCGACTTACTCCAGCTATGTCCTTCCTGCCTTACACATCTCGGACTATCGCAGTAAACCGGAAGATACGAGGGTACATAATAAAATAGTCTATCAGTACAAAAGCAGATACAGACCAAGAAAGCGCGGGATACAACCACAAAGCATCAGCACAGCAACGAATAAGAACGTGTACAGCAAAGAGGGATACGAGGAAAGCGTATTATTTGCGAAACTCCCGGTGACGCTTCATGAAGGTATCTAGACACTGGATAAGGTGGTTCGTCCTTCTGGTCTTGTCCTTTCTGCGCTCACTGCCTCCGCAGATCTCGCAGAACCACATGGAAGTGTTCGACTTCCAGTGACTAGTCTCGATGTGCCGCCTGAGAGACTCCATTTTGAGGGTCTTCTTGCAGATGCCACACTCGACTCGCGTCGACTTGAGTGTCTTGGAGTCCATCTTCCTCTCCTCCAGGAGGGCCTCCTTGACTTCTTCCACATGCCTTTCCCCGCACCGCGCGGACAGCGCCTCCGGCGTGCCGCGCTCTGTGCACACCCTTCCAGCCACAAGGTATCTCTTCCACCTCCGTCCTCTCGACGAACCTATCCATGCCGTGATCATCACGGATATGGGCCCATATGTCTTCTGCAGGCCCGCGGCGCGAGCAGACTACACCGTCGTCACGGTCACTAACCCAGAGACACCGCACGGTCAAGGGATCATCGTCTTCTTGCTCCTGGCTCGACCGGTGCATGCGGGGGGCAGGCGGCGGATTACGCCAAGGGAGCTCCGAAGAAGTCGACGCCGATGGAGCATGTGATGGCGATGCGATGGCCTCCGTGAAGGGAGTGGCAGAGGTGGGACGCATGGGTTCAGGGGAAGCGATCCGCATGCGCTTTCGCGGCGGACCTGTTGAGGTGCTTCTCCCGCTGGTAGTGGATACAGGAGCCGGGAGCTGGTAGACCACAGGCATCGGAGAGTACGTTGCCCAGTATTGAGGGGGTGGTGGAGGGTACGGTGCCCAGTTTTGAGCGGGTGGTGGAGGGTACGGTGCCCAGTATTGAGCGGGTGGTGGAGGGTACGGATATTGAGGGCTTGGTGCAGGGGGAGAGGGAGGAGCGGGAGCAACGCGCGCTGCGACCTTGCGTCGCTTCGGGAGCTTCCTCGGGACAGCCGGCGAGCTTCTTTAGTGCCGTTGTCAGCAACATACACATGGATGGAAGCAGATTCTGTACTTACACCGCCTGCGAGGCTGGGGGAGGGGAGGCGCTCCTGCTAGAGCTCGCCCCCGAAGAAAGATACGCTACGATTGAATGGTCTCGCCATATGTCGTCCACCTCCTTCTCCCATGGCGCGGAGGTGTCATCCTCGTGCGCGTCCCTAAAGCTGGTCAGAGCCGTTCAGCCGGACGGGAGAAAGTAGCAGACTCACTTGTTTTCGTCATTAACAAACACTTGAGACTTGAGATCGTAATCATCACCGA
>MPVS01000516.1:13815-24880 GCA_001931775.1 Fomitopsis pinicola
GAGTGCCCACGTCACCCGGCCTCGTCTAGCTCTGCGCACGACGATAGAGTAGATGAATTGTAGAATTTGCGAGCGCACCTGTGTCTGCCCGTGAACAGAGGGTGGGAAAACAGGCGAGACTCAGCGACGCGCGGCGATGCCCGCGACCTCTTGGCCATTCCTAGCAGGGTCTTCTCGTCAACGTCCGATGTCTCCCGCTCATCTGCGGCATATGCCAGAGCTTGCGAATACTACAGGCGCGGTGTCTCTATTATGGCTTGCGTAAAGTTCAACAATGCCACTCCCAACCATCCATCTCGGGGAACCTCGTACCTTCTCACCCTACTCCCACCTCCCATGCCTCTACTCCCGCGCAGAATGTCGATCCGAGCGGCGCTGTCCTGGGGCGACACTTTAGTGATTTCCTATCAGCACTGGGTTAGCCACTCCGACCTCTTTGTTCGCCCCTTCGTCGCTCACTCTTCCAACCAGGTTGCTTCCTCCTACATCGAAGACGGCTTTGTGTTTCACGAACGTTGGGCTCTGGCATCTCGGTGGGCAACAGACGGTGATGACGAGGGTGAGACTTACTGGACGGTGAGTGGTACTTCAGCCTGCCTCGACGCGATCTTCTTGGGAGTAACCATAGGACGTAGAGCCTCTAGCAAGAACTGTCGGCCTCGATGATCAATGGGACCACTTGCGACCACAATCTTACGCGGAAGGACGACATCTCCCCAACCGAGACGTCGGTACTTCGATGCGACATATACCTACCTTCGACACATGGGAAGGCTACTCACCAACATTCGCTATATCGAAGACCTGTGGCCACCGCAGGACATAATCACACATTGGATGATCGAGTCAGTGGTGCGAGACCGATACTCACCTCTGCTCGTCGACTGACACACCTTCGTGAAGGGTCGATTTGCCTGAAGCTGTTTTGCAATTTCGCCAACACAAGGACCCTTTTCCAATGTCGCCAACACAAGGACCGACCGCTATGTATCCTGTTCCTCGTGTCATTGTGTCTGCGTCGAATCGCCGGAGTCGTGCAGGTGTTACATCAGTTCGTGAACTGGTAGTCGGTGCGTTCTTTCCTTCCTGTGTTTGGGCTGGTCGAATGATGGCGTACCCTCGCACACGTCTATGTAGCTGCAAAGGATGCATTCAGAAGAGTATAAAGACACGCAACCAGCCGCTTATGTATCAAGTCCGACTCAGGGGCCCTCCCGCTCCTTTGTTCCACAAACGCGTGTAACGGTCGGACAGGGGTGAACTTCACAATAACCACGTCCTTCCCATCCATCCATATCGAACAAACTCTGACTCCTCCAAGTAGGACGCGCGTTTCCGCGAAGTTCACCAAGAGGAACATATGATGCAACCCTCCTATTCATGCAAGGCAGGGGAAAGGCACAGCAAGCAACTGGGGCAATGAAGCCAATCGTGAGCAGGCCTCTCTGATTATCGGCGTGGAGAACTAACCGATGCCAGTGGAAGGACGCAGAGACTACGCTGTCATACCACATCGCCTCGCGCTATGTACGAGTCGCGTTGGAGCAGACGAGCCCTCGATTTGGTCGTTCTCTCGTGCCCGCATCCAGCAGCGCGTCCTCAGCCTCTCGCTCGATCGGTATTTATCACCAAACAGCGACGACAAGGGCCACAATGCACAAGCCAAGTTCCAAAAGATATGAACGTGCTCCGAAGAAACCTCGAGATGGTAGACAACGCACCCTTCAATCGAGCTGAGGCACCGGGCGAGCCGGAGGTGACCTCCTTTGTTATCTGTTCACTTGCGAGGGGTGGTTTCTCGAAGCCTGGCTGTCTCGCGACGCGCGTCCGCAAAGCGTAGTCGCAGGCTTGCAAGACGACCAGAGCGACACAGCCTGCGGGAAAGGTCAGCCATCTTTGAACGGCCAGACGTGGACTCATCTTGAAGTTCTCTACAACAGCAGCCGCGTCATCGACTCACGCTCAGAGGAGGCACCGGTACTCCCTGCATCCACGCCTTCACCTGGTTCATAAACAGTCAGTTCGTACGACAAAGAAAACACCTCCGTCCCTTGAATGCATCATGTTCCGAGCAGTCACTACCACCAAACATTCCCCTTATGCTAGACATGCATAGCAACACTACGGCGAGCACGATATGCACACTGGACGCGAGGCCGGTTCTGCGGGCATGTTCTGCAAACAGGTTCCCCGCATACACCCAACTGCGCCTATACGCGCACGACTGCCTTGTCCACCAATGGCGTTGACTACACAGCATCCCACGCTTTCCCGTGCATAGCAGGCACGGGAGCCCAGGAGCTTAGCCATTGCGCCAGAGACAACACAGCCAGCTGCATGTATGTGCGCCTACCTCGATCCTTAGCCTACGCGATGCGATTCAGATCCCACAGGCGCCTATGCGACGATCACAGCATCACGTCACGAAGAACCGCGACGAACACCTCGTGGTTGATACCCACCAAACGTACTATAGACGTACGTGCAGCCTGGGACTCCGTCGGAGACTGGCTGTTGGGATGTTCCGGTACGAGAGTACCCACCGAAGGTTGTTTTTTCGCCGAACACACAAAGAGCACTCGTATGCTCTTTTCATGTTGGGGGAAATCGCTAAGCCCAGCGTTATCCTTTCCTACCAGCCGCAATTCGACGGGGATCCCAGACTGCTCAAGTGTTCACAGGAGGCTCGGGGAAGGCACGTCACCTGCAGTTTGTCACAGACACAGAGCATCGAACGCGTGCAGTCCTGTCAGGCGAAACGGTCAGCCACGCAGTCAACCGGGTGGCGCGACAGCTTTGACTCACATCCAATATGGTATGTGTCTCGGATATCGACGAGCCAACTGAGCACTCACCGAGCATGTATTTGCGGATAGCGGAGCCTGGCAAGACGTTACTTCCAAACCGAGCCATAGCGACACCACCAAGGTGTAGACTGCTCCGAATCCGAATCCAGATCCGAGCTTCGAAGGCAGCCAGCGCACACAAGGGACAACAGTGGGGACAACCAGCACGTACGAAGTCACTGAAGACGTTGCGTAGGCAAGCTTCGACAAGTGCTCGCGAGGTCGGTGGCGTCGCTGGAATCGACGTGCTGACGGCCGACTAGCCTGCGTCTAGGGCATCGTTGGACATGGCCATGGGTTCAGCTGACGACAACGCAGTGTAGGAGGAGTTTCCTCCCAAATGCGTAGGGAAAGCGGGCTTGAGGCGAGTTGACCGCTGCGTAGAAACAGGTTAACGGGGCAGAAGGTGGGCCTCGACTGCATCCTGAATGTAATGCTTGGGGTCACTGACATTCGCGTAGGTGGATCCGAGACCAAAGACCATCATTCCGACATCTCCAGAGGGCGCACATCTGCTGCCACGTCCTGCATCCGGCTGCAAAAAATATGGCCTAGATGTCTTCGCGCGTAGTAGCTGCGGGCACGCTAGGCGTAGCGGGTAGATGAACCTAGGGAGAGACGTGGATATCTTCGAGCAGGAGGAGGGCGTCTGGTGCACGCGAGATAGGACCGTTTAAGGGGGGACGAGGAGGCCACGGAAACTGCCATACCGCGCCCATGTACTCAGCACACATGCCCTTGAAGTTGCCGCTCCGCTGTTGGGTCGGGGCGCGTCGGCCTTTCCTTGCCTATTTGAGAACGGGGACATCGGCCATTTCGCTGTCACAGTAACGGCAGCGGTGGCAGGGGTCGCATCTGGCTCATCAAGTACCAGGGGCGGGTTGTTTCCCTCACGCTTGTTCAATCCTTTTCTTGTCTCGCGAGCCTTGAACATACCTCTTCGCCCTCCGTTGTACATCTCGACAACACGGTAGCATGGAAGGCAACGCTCGGAACTATCAGGGACATCTAGCTGGATTCGCTACAAATGGAAGAACAGTCGGCTGCGTCTCAAGTGCATCACTTGAACGCTACTCTGACGAACATCCCTTCATTCTTCTTCAGGGCGTTTTTGCGATACGACATCTGATCGAACATGACCATGGACTTACCCTACTACAAGCGATGAACGATTCGTCAAGGCCGGGGTCTTCATCGCAATTCCACCACCCTCGCGTGGTATAAGATTCAGGCGTGTCCTCGCCGGTCCTCGCTGGTCTTGGCTTCCACATGTGGCCTCATCGATGAGGGTTCTCTACAAGGCGGCTGCGACGCCAGCTCTGCAATGGCCCCAGGCTCGCCAGCAAGGGGGTGTTCATGCGGCGCACCCGGCCAGGTTTCGGAACGCCTTCGACCCGCGTGAGCAAGGCAGTTGCTCTGATGACGATACGACGGCTGTGGATGCATATCAATTGGTTGGGCCCGTTGGGGATATCTGTTAGCCTCGCGTACGCCCTGCTCGTTCTCCCTACTGCCCGGGCACGCTAGCTCATTGTACACCCACGCGTCGTCTATCTACCCTGTCGTCAGGTCATCCTCCAGCAGCGATGTACAACCTCATCGCCCAGACCTAGTCCTCATCTGTCTACTGCGCGCGCGGTCCTTGGAGAATCCGTCGCCGTTATCCAGGAGGTAGAAGGGCAATGACCGGCAGATTGCAGGAGCAGGCATGAACAGCCACGGTTGCAGCAGTCTAGTGTCGCTATGGCCTAGATACATGTCAGATACTCGTCGAAATGCATCGCACGCCCACGCGCTCAGGGTTTCAGGTGTTGGTCATTTGCGCGCAGATATATGCCAGACACCAACATCGTGATGCGCCTCCCGTTTGCCTGTTCCACCTACTCAAAATCAACTTACACGCTGCTTTAGTGGGTTCGAGATGTGCTAATTTCATCGCTCAACAGGGCACCATTCAGAGTAACAGAGCAGCAGTGGTTCCAGCCGTCTCCACATGCCGGTCGTATCAGAGAGCTCTCTCATCGCTCCAGCATACGTATATGGGCGCGACTCCTTCATACTCTATGGACCATGCTTGCGCGTCAAACATGCTGCACGATAGCAACATCTGCGCCGCTGCTCATTTACTTATCATCCCTCTCGCCGTATCCATCTGCGCTCGCTCGAATGCTCCATCTTCCGACGTCGTGTCTGGTGCGTACCCTGCGTCTCTCATAGTTTGGCTGAACCCTGATGTGTTCTCTCACCCCTCTCTTTGCGCGCTCAGCTGCCACGCACAACACCAATACCGCCCTCGCACCTTGTCCAAACCCCATGTCGGGCGAACCACGCATCCCTCACTACCGGCTTGCAGAACTTCGAGCAACCTACGCCCTTGGTCAGCGTCAGCACACATGTAGTACGGCTCACTTCTGCTCTTCCTCGCAGACACTCCACTTAATACCACAGCGCTTCATGCGGCTTGGGCGTCGTGCTCCCTTCGCGTTTCGCTCTCGGTTAGTACCAGCAGCCATCCGTATATCTGTGGAGACTTTCATAACTGTCGCCAGGCATGTTTGCGCGTTGCGGTGTTGCCACGTCAAGCGCGCAGCAGCAGCGAGGAATGCGGGTAGGCGAGTCTCCTCGCGACAACGCCTGACTTCATATGATGGCGCGGCATCAGATCACGACTTCTCTGTACCACAGGCCGGAGCAGAAAAGACAACTTGTGGCGTCCGTTCACGTTTGGGAGCGAGAGCTTGGAGATACTGGAAGATGATACAGATCGCAGGTATGGCCTCTATGCCTCGATTATCGATCATGAATTGACGAGTTTGCAAGCGCCTCTCGCGACGCTCTACTGCAGGGACACAGCGGTGCGGAACGAAGTCGTAGTCGTTCGTCCGGCCCTATGGATGGAGTATTCATATACACCTGTGCGACTCACGGACATATTGCCGTCGCAAGCACAAGTGCTCGCCTCATTGCCGCCCTCCCGGAGCTTAGCGGAAGAGTTGGGCCTTCAAGGGGTCCAGTCTCGTCCTCACAGTCGCTTTCCCCCAAAAGCAACTGAGCTTCGGCCCATGCTGTCGCCCTAGGGATGCGGACGTGTTAGCCCGCACGCAGCGACTCGGAGTAGGGAGAGGAAGAAGGACCACCTCTCGTACATGCCTTCCACAAACTAGCGACGTTCTAGCCACCCTCGATCCTATTCTGCTACCTTGCCCGAGTCACCGACTCAGGAAGCTCCTTCAACTCCATCCTGATTCCTGCTGTCGCTGTCGCCCTTCTCCCCTTTCCGAAGCGCCATCATGAGTCCGTACTACGGCATCTCCCACTGCCACTTTGCCTGCAACATCACATTTAGATAACCCAGCGACAGACGCCCTGATGTAGACGAAAGGCCCACGGAGACGCAGTTCGCGGAGGAAAAGGGTACACAGAGGCTGTATGGACGCACGCTCTGAATGGTCACAGCCCCTCTTTGTCTACCGCTACACAACTTGAACTACAGACTCTCTCCGTCGGTGGGACAAGCGGAGCGCGGAGCCCACAAGCACTTTCGTGACAGCCGGAGCGTCAGATACAGATACAAGTTCCAAGTCTAGCGTTTTCGCATACTCGCAAACGATCCATCGATGCGACGAACCCCGTGCTCCGACAGATCCACTGAAAGTGGCCATGAGTGGATATCTGCGAAGATGCCGTTCCGCGAGGTCTGATCAGAGAGACCGGGTACACGACCAACTGGTAGTGATAGAAGAGTGAGCCCTTCGCTACCCAATGGCCATCCTCTCTGACGGACGACGAGAAGCTCGGGCTCAGAAGTAGTGACGTATCCTATATGCTGGCGGTGCGCGAGCTGCATCAGGCGAGCCCGGCATCCGCAGGCACAAGTGACGAGGGCGCGCGCATCGCATGACTTGTGAAGTCCCAATCCAAAGATGACCTTACCAGGAAGCGACTGACTCTGAGCCAGCCAACCCTTTGCTCGCTCATCGGTTCTTTCGCCGCCCGCACCCCCTGGTCATCAGTTATGGCAAGTGGTTCATCCCATCTTCGTGGATTGGATCACGCTGAGATCGACAAGATCGAGATCCCGGAGGCGCGTCCGGTTCAGTGGTCAGAGACATGCTCCCGCAAGAATTGGTGTGGCGACGTCCCGGTTGCAGGTAGCAATCGGTGCTGGGCCGCTCACGGAAACATGTACACAGTCACCAGAGCAGGCTACGACGCACCCTGGACAGGAAACTTGAAGTCAGTGTCCATCGTGTGTTGTACCGGTACATAGTTTGACGCATATCAACGATTTGCAGGCCGCATCCGTTTTCATGATCAACCGGGAGGCTTACCCCGCTGCTGACGTAGCAGTAGTGAACCCGTTTCGTCCTACAACCCATTCAAGGCTAGCCGTACCAGCGAGCAATCAGATCTCCTTTCGGTCATCGCAACAACTGACCACCACATTCAGGCTATCACGACGTATTGCGAATGACAGTACGAGTCGACCACTTGATACACAATACTTCGGGTTCGGGGTGCGTTCCACACGAGCACTGATAATGTACAACCGTTTCGGACTGACGTCGAAACAGAGTGAAGAGCGGAATTGTCGTTACATTGTCCATCGTTCGTCACTTGCATTGCGTGGGTGCGAACAATGGTCGAGCCGGAGCGCAAACTCAGTAGGTATTTGAGTGAGGCCAACGCCAGCGGTGCTGAACTCTTCCTTTGCCATGATGCCAACACTGCTAAACGACGTTGTTGCCACTCCTCCTAACCATTGCCTTGATCTTGGTATCCACATGAAGGCTACCTGTAGTACGGAGGTTACCTAAGTATGGTGTACCATGGTCATCGGTCGACGGCGTGCATCCCAGTCTGGCACGAGAACTCAAGGTGCGCGTCCCTGAAGCTTTCCAGACATAATTCCTCACCATGGACAATCGAAAGGAGAGGGAGAGGGAGAGGGAGGATGAGCTAGACATATCGGGGCAATGTCGTTACCTCACAATCGGTGACATTGACGACGGATTCTCAGGTGGGCCTCGATGCTGCCAACACTCTATGTGATCCGCAACTAACCTGTTACTTCTTGTCATCGAAAAGTCCGCCGGATTACCCCCCGCCATCAACTAGCCCATCCGATACTCCCCAAGCTGAACCAGAGGACCCTCCGATGCTGACATGTGCAATAAGTGACCCCCGCCTTCGCCGCCCTGATGCCGCCTGTCCGAGTGCAGTAGCTGTCGGCTGCCCACCTCACGCGCTGCCCGTCGCTATTAAAACCCATTGTGCCATCGTGTACTACTTCATCACGGGATCGACACTGCCCTCGGGTCTCACCCAAGCGTAGCCTGTCGAACATAGCAGAGAGCCTCGGGGCCCCGGTGGCGAAACAACTATACATAGAAGCCAAGAAGGGGCACAATTTCAGACCGCCTACGAAGGTCAGTACTTGCACAAAACCGCTCAATTAATTCATCGACTTCACGCATCAGTAGGTACTTAGCGCGGAGAGGCACAATAATTGCCCTGATCCACTCGGAACCTTACTCATAAGACCTCACCAGCAGGATCTACTCCACGGGGGCCGCCATCCAAACAATGCAAGCTCGATGCGACAAGTAGAGTCAGTCTTGAAAGCACTCATTCCTTTCGAACGCTTATAGATGACATTGCCTACACAGCACATGTACATCTGATATACGTACCATACGCAAGGTCCTCGCAACTGCGTCCTGGTATTTTGTAGGATACCGACAAGAAATCATCTATATTACATCCGTGCCGCACGTATAGCATGTGTGCGACATTTTCGCATTCCGGACACCTATCATGCTCTCTGCTCCGCGACAGATACTTTGGCTTTCTGCTTCTCCACAGTATCTTCGCTCTCTCTCTGCGAGTTGACCGCCGTCTTCTCGATTGTCGTCAAGGGTCCTGTGAACCAATGGACGCCACCGTACACCGGGAAGTAGTACCACACAAGCGACAGTATAAGCACCCCTCCGAGTACGACCTGTATGACTCAGAATTCAGTACCCGCACGTATCACACGAGTGTCACAGGAAAGTGTACGTACAACTGTGTAGTTCATGTCTGCCACGGTGGTCGTCGGCATTGTGGGGAACAAGAAGACGACACCCATAAAAGCCATCCACGCAACCGAGATCGCCGCGACAGGTGCGCCCCACCATCCCAAGGTAAATGGTCCCGGCTGGAAGTCGTTCTTCCCCAGGAACCTCGCCGCGATTGGGATCGCGTATGCGACGTAGAGCGCGACAACCGAGAGGGAAAACACAGCGTTGATGGCAGCCTCCCCTGCGAAGGCGAGCAAGCCAAGGAGCAGAGAGAAGCCACACGTGAAGTAGACGGTGTTGACGGGTGTGCCGGTGAAGCCGTTCATGCGGTAGAGCCAAAACGAGAAAGGGAGCGCGCCGTCTCGGGAGAAGGCGAAGGACTGACGGGATGCGGCAAGGACCTGACGGAGTCGCGTAAGCCATGTTTGGAGATGTACAGGATGCTGCGCACCATAGACGAGCCCATCATGTATTGTACGAGCACGACGAACGCCCAGAGCGCGAGTGTGCCCTTCTGTCCGAAGGCATTGAAGAAGATGGTCGCCATGGGTTGGCCTACGGATGAGCCCAAAATACTATCGATATCTGTGCCCATGCAGAACGCTAGCGCAACGTTGATGGCTAGAGCGTATGTATCGTCAAAGAGCAGTCATCATCAGCATCCAGAGACACACTGACCCCAACCAAGGATACCAGCAATCCCAATCGCATACACGATCGCCCAAGGCACCGCTACTGCTGCGTTACTCGCCTCCTCGCTGATGTGAACGCTGGAGTCAAATGAGCCTGTACAACCGGCTGACTCAGTTCGCGTGGATTTGGGTTGCGCGATAGAAACGTACAAATGGTCCATAGGGGTGCAAGGAAGGATAATATGAACGCATAGCCGTCCGTCCACCCATTCACTACGGTATCGATATATCAGCGACTTGGACTACAGTTCGGGAGTGCGTGGAACATACCATTGGTGAAGTTTCCGAACGCAAACGACGCAGTGTTTCGGTACTCCTTCGGCGTGGCAGTAGGGAGCGCGATAATCACTGCAAGACAAAGCCTAGCGTCGCGTCAGTATCGTTCTCGACACCTGCAGCAACTGAACACACAAAACGTTCAAGACCACGTATACAGTCTGCAGCCGCGCGAGTATCCTCGTGCCCAGACAGCAAATGACTGCATGCGAGACCACGATTGCCGCATACACTCCACTGCGAACCGAGACAGCCATCAGACACAGTATAAGCGCACTGGACGACATGCACGCACTAAACTTGTCCATTCGTTGCGGAGAAGCTCTGATCTGATGACCCGATGGACACAGCAGCCATAACCTGCACCGCACATCCCCAGTCAATCGACGCAATCGACGCAATCGACCCGATCGTGTTCGCGTAGCCGACGATCCACGCCGCGAGGTTCCGCCAGCGCGGGGAGGACAGCGAGTGCGTCCAGAAGTACAGCTGCAGGGGGAGAGACGCGCGAACGTCATTGCGGGTCAGCATCGGGGCGCAGAAACGGGGGTGTGGATCCGGTGACGCACCCCGCCAGAGGTTGGCGCTGCGCTTGCGAGCTCCGCCATGGACATCCCGACGAGCAGGATGAAGAAGCTCGCGACCAGCCAGCCCCAGACCATCGCCGCTGGCCCTCCATTCGGCAGGGAATCCGCGAGGACGGACGCGATCGATGGGAGCAACCCAATGATGCTGAACGCAATCCCGAACGTCTATGAGTATGCTTGAGTGAGTGAAGTTCGCGTTGAGCAAAATAACGCGTACGCACCTCAAGGCCGGTGAACTCTCGCTTGAACTCTTGTTTATATCCGAGGCTAGCGAGGAGTGCCTCATCCGCTGCTGCGACGTTCGGTCGCGGGGCTGTGCCATTGGAGCGTGTCTTCTCAATGTCGGTCATGATGGGCGTAATCATGCACTCTGAGGCTCACTGCAATCCAACAGATAGCGCACTCAGTGGGCAAGTCGTATGATGGTGTACTTCAGAGTCGAAGCTCTTTTGACTCTGAACCAGATCCAGGGCGCAGAAGACCGCAGAAAGTCAATCTTCGTCACAAAGAAGACGCGGATGGAGAAGGGGGCGGTGTGGGAGCGAAACTACTCCCGGTACGCGCCCCTCGTCTTATCTAGCGTTGAGCTTGCGCGCCTCAGA
>MPVS01000518.1:0-13257 GCA_001931775.1 Fomitopsis pinicola
GGTCCTATCCAAGACTTAGACTTTAAAATCGCATCGAGCGAGAACGGCCGCGAGGTGCGCTCTAGAAGAGCTCGTGCCATTTGCATCACGGCCGCAGCATCGGGGCGTACGACACCCCAAGCCTCCGCGAGCGAGAAGCATGCACTCCGACGGGTAGCCACGCCGCGAACGCCCACTCTGTCATATGGTGCCACGATCAATCCTCACCACCACAGCGTGAATCCGACGCGGGCGCTGTGCATCGCCCACAACGACGTGCGGGTCAATCCCTCTCCGGGCTCTTTCAGCTGGCTTCTCGAGCTTCTCGAGTCGTCCCGTGCTTGCTGTCCGAGTATCGCCCCCGCGAGTCCTGACCGCACTTCGCAGTGACTTATATAACGCCGCGCTCACTCCCTTATTTCCGCTGCCCCTCACCCTTTCCGAGAGGCGTCCCGCACCCCGCACATTATCATGGTCTCCGTCAAAACCGCCGCCATCGTCTTCGCGGCCGTATGCGCTGCATTCCCCGTGCTCGCCGCACCATTTGCCGAGCCCACTGACGCGGCGTTCCTTGGCCCTGCGGGTTGTGAGTGTCCGTCCCGCACACCTACATCCACACTCTAACTTTGCTTTGCGTAGCCACTGAAGTTTTTGTGCCTCGTGCGCGACCAACTGATGCCGCATTCCTGACACCCACGTACGTTGTTCTTTCCCCAGCGCGCCTTCGGGATGTTGACATGCACCGTGAACAGTCCCGTGCCACGCGCGACCGCCTGATATCGACCTCCTCTCGCTTCCCCCTCTTAGCCTTGTGTCGATTGCTACACCCTGAGGGTCCAATTGGTGAGTGCCCGGTCGTTGTTGGTAGACGCATACGTTGTTCATCATATGTTCGGTCTTGCGTAGTCGCTGCCAGAACCACACCTCACAAGACTCTTCGTCGTTCCTCTCTCCTCGTTCGGGCGTTTTCAGCGTTCGCCATTTTATGTGCTTCTAGAGCCGGCTGGATTCATGTTTACTCTGTGTACTACGAGGCTACGCTTGTACTCCACATTCACTGTAGCATCTCACCTTCCCTGTTTTTCTATCTCACAGCAGCCCTGTCGATCGATGCCTGTTTCGCTTACTTTGCGCTCACAATTTCAACGTGCGATTATTCTGGCCATGGTATCTCCGACTCGCATGTCTTATCACGCACGTCATCTGTCTGTTTCTCCATTGGACTCCCTTGGAGTGAAATGCAAGGTAGTTGGTGCGGATGCTATACATACTTATGTGTGAACCTGGTCCTCACCATCAGTCACCGCGCTGTGTACTGCCGTACAAGCGTCACAGAGAGAGGCTTCCGCCGACTTCCACTGTCTGTAGCTGTCTGTGCGTCCTTCGCGCCCATATGCTCTTGTGCACTGGACTGCTCCCAATCAGGCTTCTCGGGCTGACGTTGACTGGGGCGATCAGCTTCTAGAGATGAAGCCGTGATAGATGTCGGACGCATCGTACGCATCACTCTGCCTCAAGAGGATATTCTTCACGCCGGGACTGATACTGCCGGGCTAGATGGTGTTGGTAGCCCAAAGGTGGTACTCAAGTCGGAAGATCAGTACAGCTGTGAAGAGCCTCGACACTGATCATCGCCATCAGCCACTAACTCTGGATTCGCAGACCATCCACATCGGGCACTTCCGGGCTATGGGCTCAGAACCTAGGGTGGACACTCTCAGAACTTTGCAGCTTCAGCTTCGCTTGGCGCATCGGATCCGCATTGCGTATTGACTGGGCGTCGTGGCTACTTCTCCCCCTTACTGACAGCGAGAAGTCTGCTACGGATCGTCCGACACATCATCGGAACACTTGAATGGCCGCTCACAGTGAGCTCGGGGAGAAGGCGAGCATGAGCCATGACGGTGTTACGCACCGGCGCTCTACGCGGGCTGAACTCCCTTTGACATGAAGTAGGATTGCGCGCGTCGCATATGACACAAATAATCTGCAGGAAGGGCGTTCCACACGATCAGCCCATCCGCCGGATTAAGGACATCGGAGGAACGCACACCAAGACCAGCCAAGGGCGAAACCCCAGACATAGAGCCTCCGAGCTCTAGCTGCGATCTTTCAAACGAGGTCAGATGTCAACTCCATTGTGTTCTTCTCGGGCTTGGGCAAAGAAAGCGGTTCTTCCGACGCATCACCCGTCTTCACCCGTGTGCCGCGGTGACATAGCTGATAGCTTGCGTGGCCCAGCGGTAGAATGATACCTGCGGACTGTACTGCTGATATGGCATGATGCATGATTGGACCAGGTCCCCTCCTCTATCGTGGAGCACGTCAGCATTCACAAAGGGGCCGTACCCACGTACAATGCATCGAGGTGATGTCCCGTACACGCATATGTGATAAGAGATACAATCGATACGATCGATAGAGTGAAGGACACTCCGGAGCCGACACAACGCAGTGCCGTCATACAAACGACGAGGAGGACAGGGACCAATTAGATCGTTTGGAACTGATACATGAATACACCTGGACACGGAGCTGCGCTTAGCGAGTGTAGCGAGCAACGCGGAGAACATCACGTACCCCACGTCCCATCCCTGTCTGCCCACACGTCTACATCGCATGTCGGGGAACCCGGCGCGCATGAGACCTCAAACGCGTACAGCGAGCCCCACTTGCACGGGAATTCGGGCAAGCGCACTTCTTCACCGCTACTGGCGCGGAGGGTCCCGACCACGTTCCGGCTTGCAGGGCGAGATGACCATGAGATGGTGGAGGGATCGAGCTGACGAGAGACGTCCAGGACGGAGAGTTCGATGTCCGCTGGCTTGGGATCACCGTCTTCGTTCGAGGGAAGACGCAGTGCGAGCGCACATCGCTCCATGCCATAATCCATTACTCTGAACTGAAGGATGGTGTGGTACTGCCGAGCTATCAACACAGCTGCCACAGAGAAAGTAAGATGTTTGCGAACCGTGCTAGACACCCTAAGGTGCCTGTCTAGCGGTGTTACCGTCCCGTATGCGGTAAGCCGCCTGTGTTCGTCCTGTGGATACACCTTGTCTGGATGTTCGCTGTGGACGATCGCAGCCACGCGAGGAACGTTTTCAATCGGGTCGTGCTTCGACGAGTTGCCCTCGCCCGAGCCATAGAGGTCGTCCAGTCCACGGTAGGGAGTCCGAAACTCGAGCTCTAGACTCGGTGCTGAGATGTCGTGGAAGATGGAACCGAAGACATAGAGATAGGCAAGGAGGTCGATAACGACGAAGAGCAGAAGCGCGACGGTGATCCACTGCGACAGCGTCGACTTCGGTTCAGGCTGCAGGCGACGCTGGACTAGCCGGTCGGCACTTGCCCTGTGAGTGAACAACTGGGCTCCACGTGAAGACCAACACGCACCTTGCCTGATGACGTCTGATGGTGTCTGCTCCCCCTCATCCAGCAGCGCTATCGACTCCTCTCCGCGGACGGCCATTGTCAAGAGCGTTGCCCGCCGCACTAGTCAAGAGGGAAGTGAGCTTTGTGGTGCTAGCAGATACAATTCTGGGACCGGGAGGGGATGATGTCCAGATGCGCACGTCCAGAACGCTCTTGCGGGACCTCCACAGGACGACGCATAGGCTAAGCCATATGGTGATAAGTATTCTCAGAGGTAGGCTAGAAGTTGTCCTGGTGACGTCTCTGCATGCGGCAGCGACTTGGACGCAAGGCATCGCTACTGAGGAGCTCTCTATCGTTTATCTAAATTTCATGCAGCCATACCAGTGAAGATCTGAGCAGGACTGGAGGAAACGTCCAGTGGGACAGTGAGTCGAGAAGGAAGGGTAGCAAGCGCCTAACCGTCGGAATCTACCGACTCAAGTTTAGCGCCCAGCACTTCCTCTTCTACTACTAGTACTAGTTCTAATCTCTCTAACTTTCTCGCCTCATCCGTCCGTCATGCCCTCAACAACAGTACTTCTACGACAGTATGGTCGCACGCATGTCCGCAGAGCTCAAGCCTAACAACGTCAGTGGAAGATTAGCTGTTCTATTATCGGAAGGCTTGTCATTACTGGCGGCGGAAGGAACGACTCGACGGTGCGGTCAGTGCGCCATATTGTGGACGGGCCGGTAACACGCCGAGTCAATAGGCCCCGCGTCTTAGCCTATACGCGTGTCAGGTCAGGGCAAGGCCCGGGGGGCATGAACTCTACAAAATGCGGGCTGGGTGCGTTCGCAAGCAATCGCCGGTTGACCTTAACGCACTCCGCTCTCAGACTTTCGATCACTAGGTTCGTCGTGAGTGCCCCTACATTTGTGGGTCGTCGTCATCAAACTCACACACTGGATCGTCTCCTTCGCGCGGATGTGAGCGGCGGGACTGTAGGGGTCTGTTGTATCCTTCCAGTCCACGCGCCGGCGTCGCAACAGCTAGGCCAGTGCCCATGCAGAGAAAATAATACTACTGGTACGCCGTTCATTGGTTTGTATTCTAATAATGTCTCGCCCTCGAATGTGCTACAGCCTCTATCAAGCTCGGATCATCTAGACGACTCGTACTATGCGCACGGCGGTAATGTGTATATTATCTAGTAGAATTAGAGAGACTGGGAGCGGGCTACCATTTTGCTGTAGCTTCGGCGGGCTCTCCTCCTCCCCGTCTTCCGGTTTCATACTGCCATTGCTGTTACGCACCGCATGATATACGCGTGTGGGGTGACTAAGTGGATCCCCCCTCCTCCTTCTCATTTATCGGAGCCATTGCGCCTAGTCGAGGAGTAACCAAGGCGGTAGATGTGGAGCCCTGTAGCGCGATGATCAGCGGTGCGATGACCGGGGGCTAATTTGACCTTCCTCCTCCTACATTGGTCAATCACGTTGCTGATGTGCTTACTACACAGCTACGAGCGTCAGCGCATCCGCATCCGTTGTCGGCGTGGTGGGCCTGTAGTCACCCAACTATGGCTTACTACATGTTCTATCCATAGCGGCGGAACCCAGATGAGGATATTGGCGAGGTTATGTAGGATTTGCACGCTTCGCAGTGCACCATCGCCATGTTCTCGCCGGGCGTGTTGGTTTCTTTGACAGCGTTCTTCTTCGATATGACGCAGGCCCGTCATTGTGGGGTTTCACTAGTCACTGACCGTGAGTCTATTTTGTGGCTAGCTCTGACATGGTTGCAATCCTTGAGCAAGAATCTGTCGAGGCAGTGCTAATCGCCTCGGAGGCAGTCCTGACACTCCGCGGCATTGCAATGATATCAGGGAACATAAACTCTGTGATACATCCTGCCGTGTGATTTTTTATATATAGTAAGCTTCCATTCTGACCGTAGTACGTTCCGTAGCTATCATTCACATTGACAGGTCAGACGCGCTGTAGGAGTATTTGGCAGATGCACTGGCAGAAGGCAGCGTGCTCTTGTCGCATATTTGTCCAAATATGGTCTTGGATACGATGTCAAACTCTTCAGCAGCTAATATATAATCCCACAGTGCGAGAACACATTGCCCAACACTATCTCAATTTGCACACGATGAGTACCGCATACATAAGTGAAGTCGACGCCGCTCTTCGTGCAAGGTATGTCACCATTAATGTCTGTCTGCGTTATGAAACCTTACTTTGTTACAAAGCATGATCACCAACCTACTTCTTATATCATCCTTCGGTGAGTGCGATCGTGATATTATTTGAACCAAATCTCCACGAAATGCTAATGATGTTTATGCTGGCTCTTCCATGATCCAAGCTCTCTACGTATATGATCGATTTCTTGAAATCGATAGGGATATTGCGTATTTATCACACCGTCGCCTCTCACTTTCATCCGCGCTTTATGTTTCGATGCATGTCACCACCGCTTTGTCACTGGTGCTACAAATCCCCAATCAGTTGTTCTACATGAACTGCAATGTGAGTCACGCGAATATTGTGACTGAACTGACGACCAAGGTTTCATCCGCAAATATGAACAGAGGTATGCATTCTACTACAGCGAAACCCCTGATAAGCGCTCACTGGCATTGACGGACTGTTCGTTGATCAGTGCATATCCGACCGCCGTCACATTTTACATCTGCACCATGTTATATGGTCTGAGTAGCGCAGGTGAGCACTTCGATATTACTTGACGTGAGTGGTCAAAGTCAATGACGAGTACTTCCAAAGCCATCGCTTCGCTACGAGTTTACGCCCTCAACCCTAGAAGTCTCACAGCACCCGTTGCAGTTGCAGTACTGTTGATGATTCCAATAGCAAACGAGATAGTAAGTAAACAGAGCGGCGATACTTTTCTTAGCAGTAATCAAGTGTGCATGAACTTCAAGTTCACGGTGGTGACCTTGATAACAATCCCCACACCACCGCCTTTTGGATGCGTCATTTCAAACGCTTCGCCCCTGGAAGGAATGTTTGTACTCGCTCGGCTAACATATGTGGTTTGAAGCATCACTGAAATATTCATCAGTAGTTCGTGTCGAGGGTTCTATCATGTTAAGTCTGAGGTCTGACCCACACTGATTAGTGAATATTCTTGGACGAGTGTCTATTCCAGCCGCAAACGCTATTGTTCTCGCAGCTACATGGAGGCAAACTTATTACATAGCAAAACTTTCTCGTGAAGTCAACCCCTCACAGTCGGCCACACTGTCTTTCCTCTTGCTGCGAGACGGTGAGGGGCTATTCTTAGGTGTCTAGGAATACTATGCTTATATGACACTGAGCCATAGGTAGCATTCACTTTGGGTGAGGGCTGCTGATTTCCCCTCAATGTCTCGGTGACACGGGTTACACTTGCATCTAACAGACTCCTTGGGATACTGCACATTCTCAGTGCTGTGTACCTACGGCTTCAGGTCGGTGCATTCGGGTGGTCTGACAGATGGAACGTGGATTGATCATATCATATAGGTCCTAGATGGTCTCAGCTACTACACCACATCGTTTGTTGTTGTTTTGATCATAAAAGGATCTTGGCATTGACATGGACATAGGTTTTCAACAATCATCTTATCACGGTTCCTATCGAACCTGCGCGAGGCGAGCCTCGGTGATGCAGTAAATTCAGCAAGCCGAGATACACACACTCAGACACAGTCCAGTCTACATTTCACCAGAGGCGTTGAATCGCTCGGGGGTTACGTAGCATTCGTGGGGGATGACGCCGAGCCGGACATAAACGAAGGCGAGGAAGAGGACGAGGCCGACTATAATGATCAAATCGGTGGCTTTGGCACCGAGAACTAGTAGGATATTGAGCAACTATATGATTCGAGCGTGTTGTAAGATCGACAGATCGGTATAATTTGACGGGCTCCTCGGTTCACCATCACGTGGATCGGATTCTCAACGAACCTCCAACCTAGGTGGCAAGATACTCAGTGAGCATTCGGGTGCACAAAGCGCCTGTCACGGCGAGAGCATGGTGGAGGCCACGTTGAGCAATAGACTATGAGCTTACAACAGCAACCCGACCTTGCCCCTCGAACTACTGAATGACAGCCTGTACTATCGCGGTCTGTAGATGAGGGGGCTGAACGTAGTTGATTGTATTTTGAATGGCAAGACAGGAAGTACCTATCAATCGACTTACTGGAGCCTTGTGTGGTGCTGAATTCTACTGGCCGTATGATCTCAGTCGCGTCTGCTACGAGACCGGTTACGCTCGCGACAGCATCGTGTCCGTGATCTGCACTTGTGGCACAGCTAGCAATACTTACTATGTAAGACAAGACGACTGCATACGCACACGCCGTAACAGACCTCCCCGCGAAAGGCGACTTCGACAACGTAACTCCAGGTAGATCTAGAACTGTACAGTGAACTACACACAAGATGACAACAAAGCGGCGATTCCAGAAACCCTGGACTGGCCGCAGGGTCTCCTGACATACAGTATCAAGTCCCGCGTACAACATGAGATGGAAGCACAACAGAGATACTACAGCCCGAATGAAAACACGCTCACACGGCGGATACGCTATCCCAGTCCTTCTCGTCCTTATCGAACGCGCCGACCTACCACGCGCCATAAGTCACGCTCAGTACTGTGAAACCAGAGGAACACACCTGGCTCTTGCTCCCCCGCGCGGTGCTGGTCATACCCGTGCGGAAGTCGTTGCTCGCAAACTCCATCCCCGTCGTGGCCTCCTCCGCGCTGATCGGGGCCTTGCGCCCGCTCGTGACCACGGAGACGGTGTCCTGGTCCCACGCGCGGCGCGTCAGCACGCGGTAGATGATCAGCGTCGGCGCGATGCACTGATGTCCCGGCGCGCTCAGTGTCAGTGGCCGATGCGTGCGGGGAGGGGGAGGGGGGACGTACGGTGAGCTTGGCCCAGACCTGGCCGAAGCCGATGCTCAGGTCGCGCCCGAGCGCGTACGGGACCAGGAACATGATGCCCATCGCGGCGTACGGCGCGGCGGACTCGATGATGAGCGCGGCGACGCCGGTGTAGAGGCGCGCGGCGGACGCGCCCATGGTCTCGCGCACGTTGCGCGCGAGAATGGTGAGGCGGATGACGATCATCAGCGTCAGCAGGATGTTGAGGCAGACTTAGCCATGGGACGTTAGTGCACTGGCGAGGTTATACGAGAGCGGGAGGCACGTACTCGTGAGGACGTAGTAGGGGACACCGAAGGAGGCGGCGCGGGCGCCGAAGAAGTTGCCGCTGGGCTCGCCGGCGATGACGAGCTCGATGATGGCGAGCGAGAAAGCGGCGAGGTAGACAAGGATTGGGAGGATGATGACGAATATGTTTGAGGAGAAGAGAACGTAGGTACGGTAGATCTGGAAGAAATAATAAGCTCAGTACTCGATCAAGAGTAGATTGAGATTGAAGCGACGCACAAGCAGAGCATCACTCATGAAGATGAGCGCGACCACGGAAGTAGACGACAGAGTCTGGTACCAGACACTTGTCTGCGTGGCGAGGAAGCCCTCGACGCCGCCAGGCTGGGTCCGGCTGGTGATCCACATCTGCTCTCCCCAGACGGCGTTCGTGGAGATATCGATAGTCACAAGCAGCGTCAGGACGGTGCTGTAAATAGCGAAGAACAGGTCGGAACGGTGGCGGCGGAGGTCCTTCTTGCGGAAGGCGTTGATGGTGGCGAAGAAGAGGACGAGTTGGACGCCATAGAGGATCATACCGATTTGGCCGCCGATGTAGTAGGCATGCTCGAACACGGCAGTCGGAGACGACATGACGCTGTGACGGCGGGGACGGTAGCGCAGGAAGGCGGAGCGGGAGGAAGGAAGAGGGAGAAGACGCGTCAAAGAAGACGGCGTCCTCGGAGAGTGCGCATTTGTATGAGCGTAGAGGGAGAGACAGAGATCAGGTACACGGTGTCCAAATCGCCCCGATATCAGAAGGTGAGGCGAGTAGAGTCAAAATGGCAAGTGTGGCGCGGGGGAGTGTTGCCTCTCGCCCCATGAGCACCGTGGTCCGTGGATACGCGCGAGGATCGTCCGTGCGGAGTCTCCTGATGGGCTGATGGCTGTCTTTCAGCCACATGCGCGGAGCCAGATCGCGTTGACGCGCGCTGTCCCCCGGCCCCCATTGGCTGGCATCGTCCGCGATCACGCCGCGCCCATCTGGCGGGAGCCCGGGAGATGCAGATCTGATCATAGTGCCATCAGACGCGCCAGCGGGGCATGCCCGAGAGTCGCCGAGAGTCGCCGGGGCCCAATCTGCCTTCGACCACCTTCCCTTTTGCGGACGGGTGTCATGGTGGCGCTGCACATTGTCCACGCCTTCTGGCCGCTCCTCTTCGATACAAAACGTGTGCTCTTCGCCGCACGCGACGTCCCCACACATGTCGCCCGCCACAGGCTGAACCGTCATCATGCTGTCCTCGCTTGTCGCCCGCATCCACTCACGCCTCCCCGTCCTCACCCTCCTGCTCGTCGCCGCCAGTCTATCTGTCAAGCTTGCCGCAGATTTGTGGCTCCGTTCGCTCGGATTCACACCGGAACATCAGTACAGTCCGTATCTCATCAGTGCCTTTGCATGTGCATACGTGGGACTCACAAATCACTAGGCTATGTCGGGCTGGACTACCCGACTCAATGGCCCATTCTCGTCCCGTCGGTGACCCTCCCGTCCGACGGATCCCAACGCTTCCATCTCTCGACGCCGGATGGTGCGGCTGAGTGGAAGGCTATCGTTCCCCACCCGCACACCGTCCGCCTGGGTCCGCATCACCGACCGTACACGGTGGGGATGTTCCACGCCCTGCGCTGCCTCGACGTCGTCCGCGAAGAGATGGTCGCCCCGCGCGCCGACGATAGGCATACCGAGCTCGCCAGACACTGTCTGAACTACCTCCGCCAGGCCGTCACGTGCCGGGGCGATCTCCAGCTGGAGCCTTTCCTCGCGCCCGAGAACGTTCGCCCGATCGATCTCTACAGGTCGTACGTCTGCAGGGACTGGGGCGCCGTCTACGATGCAGCGGAGGAAAACCACGCAGAGTACGACGTTTGGTTGAAGGAGCTCAATCGCACGGTTGACGCGATGGTGAGGTGAGGTGATGAGCACCAAGCTGTGCTGGACGTGATGGGTACCGTGACTGATCTTCCCGTTTGGCGTCGTGAGTCGTTTATCTCAGCGGGCGTTTTTGCGGCGGATGAAGCCTGATGGTATCTATACTATAGTCTCAGACATAGTCACGCTCGATAACGATGCGCGTAATGTAGTGCAACACCATCGGTTGGTGACATTGCCTGTATGCCGGTACCGCATCTTCACAATTTGGGGCCCATACACACACGTCTATTCCTCCTGAGGTGGACGTGCACGCCATGTCACGACTTGTCCCATCTGTCAAAGCCCGGCACCTTCCCTGCGTTACTTCGGTTACTCCGGAGCCTGGAAGTATTTACTTACCTGGGCGATGTTGCTCACGCCGTAGACATTGACATGGGACACCCCTGCTGACGGCCCTGTGCGTCATGTGTACTGCCTGCTATCACCTCGGCGGAGCCTCAGCAAAGCTCAGCGTCTGGTGCTGCCAGGCGCGAGGGTGGATAGCATACCGGACGTATCGCAAAGCCCGATACTGCAGGCTCTTTTCGCACCTGCCAGTCCGTGTGTGTTAGAAAGCAAGAGGAGCCTTAGGAGCCCTTTCTAGATCATTGCGTCGTTATACACGTGCTATTATATCCGCAGTATGCAGATTGTCCCTGACCTCTTCCTGAGCTCCATCCGCACCGCAATCGTCGGAAGTCTCCACTCGTTTGTCTCCATGCATATCTTCTTCAACGACGTCTCTCGCGAAGAAGAGAGACCCTCTGGACGATCTGACACCCTGTGGGGGATGAAAGCCAAACCGAGATCGCGTAGATGATGCATCTGAAGGGCTGTCGTCGTGCGAAACGCTGGCTGCGCGGAGATTGAGGAAGAAGTGCGAGACGGTCATGTTCGTGAACCTAAGGCGGAAAGTCAGACATCTGTGCGAGCGATAAAGTCGGGAATGCGGCGTCGACGAACAATGCCACAAAGTATGAAACCCCTTGGGAGAGCTGACGACGGCAGGCGCGCTGTCAGCTTACGACGATTTCGTTCTGCAAGGTTCACACCTACATCGACGTAGTGGAATACGATGTTGAGAACATTGAGTATAAGAAGTAATCTGCTGCTCGTCAGAGAATAGATTTTGCATACATAATATGGAAACATACCCGAAATAAAGTGAGCCTTTCAGAGGTGGTACAAGATCAGTGCGTGCAGTTCATCCCCTCAGTGCGAGAATATGGCTCACCATCCCGCAAGAGAACCACGCTCAGCGGCGCTGACAGCTTCGTTTTTCGCGTGAGCTTGTAGATTCGATATGTGTTGTGCCATGTGACAACGAGGACGATCAGGTTGGCAGTCGTTTGAGCAGCCTCCGCTACTATGAGGGCTGCGATAGACCATCAGTCAACGCGACGACGGAGTATTAGTGAGTCGGTCGAACCACTGCGTCATAAAAGGTGAGTAAATAGAAACATCGCAGATTCGGGATTCTACTCACGTGTCATACGCAGAGCGCGAAGTGAGTGCCAGTACGCACCCGATCGGCGGAGCTACGGTGGTGGCTTTCATCAATGTAATGCCAAACTATTCAGGTGTGAGACGCCTTCAGTGGTATTCAAATGGTTAGCAATGTAGCACGCACAATTCCCGCACCCACGGATCCAAGCCAAAGGAGGAGGACAACGGAAGGTGTCAACAGGCCTCCGCCGGTCATGACATATACTTGCAGGGAGAAAATGACTATCAGCGAGGTAAGCAATTTCGCTGAGGTGAGCTATGAGGAGTGCGTTACTCACCGGCCATGAGCAGGTCGTATAGAATCGCAAAGACGTCGTAGGCAATATTCTTGGGTACAGCTCTGCTGATGAGTCAGACGATGACCCCAACGTTGGACACACAAGACGATTCATACATCTGCTCCGGAAGTCAGAGTCGAAATTAGAGGTAGATGATAGGGAACTCACTCTGCAATCGAGCTCGACAAATGACTGGGTAAACTCGAGCATGAATGTGAACAGATAAATGACATGTAAGAGGATATAGAGGGCGGAAGCTGTAGAGAACCGGCGACCCCAGATGTGGGCTGCCTCCTGGTCTGCGGAGAGACACCGATCGTAGACGTACAACGCTGCCATATAGTATCGAGCGTGATCTCGCCTTTGACAAATGATTGTACCCACTGAGTGCAGCGATAATGCAGTAGTTGTTTGTAGCGCTATCGACACCACAATCAGTGACATCAGCAGGATTATGGAACATATTTCACTTTGACTCACATTTCGCTCAGAGCCTCTTCGACATCTGGTGTCAGCGAAGGATGCATGTCTGGGAGAGCGATAATGTCAGTTAAGAGACGCAGACTCGATTTATCCACCTTCAAAGATGCTATGCCCTGAGCCTTTGCGTGCCGCTTGCCAATGGGGAAGGATACCTCGGCTTCACTGTGTCATGACACTCAGACCTGCAACATGGTCTCATCTATCAGAACCAGTCTTCCTGAGATGCAGAGGCTGGATCAATACAGTGCATCAGAGCAGCGCACAAGACAATTCCACTGCCGCGCTCACAGCTCTTCTTTACCAAGCCGAGCACTTCACTTTCTCCTTGAAGTAATTTTCTGATACCCCCTCCAAATTCGCCGTGCTGGAGGACGATCCCGATTGACACCGCAACGCGGCGTTGAATTGGGAGATAGTGACATTGAAGTATGTGATACGCCACATCCGGCGGCCAATGGAGGTGCCGGTTTGGTGTCAGTTGTCTAAATCTGGAGATCGTCATAAGC
>MPVS01000052.1:0-121919 GCA_001931775.1 Fomitopsis pinicola
GCCAGTCCACAACCATTAAGTCGGATTTCCTGGAGCAAACCCACACGGTCACATCGACCCACTTACACCCCGACTCAGACGTTCCCACTGCATTGCGGGCTGCCTTCTCCAGAGCATCTTCGGTCGCCATACTATGCCAGTGCAGTGGGCCGTCACGGTCTCCCTGCTCCGATCAACAACATGCCTCCAGTACCACGCGTCGTTGTTGCCGACGTTGATCCACTAGTACCCATTGCGAATATGTCAACGGTATTGTGTACAGCGCGGCTCTCTTTTCCTATGACATGCTGCCTGCCCCCAATTGTCGCCCGGCAACAACCAGCGCTAGCTTGTGGTCAGACATAGTCAGGTCACCGGCGGTGGGCCAGAACGCTAAGTGACACATCCGCCTTCGCGAGTTCGTAAGACGTCTCCTCTAATTATGATCATGCAATGCGAAAAGCTACAAAATATATGCCATTGGCATGGACAGTAAAAATCATTACATAAAAGTATCATGGACGTCTGCACATCAAGCGGTCACAAGGCGTCGGTGCGATGCGAATGAGCCTCCAGGAACCTCTCCCGCAACGGCGACATCACCAACGAGCTCATCAGGGCGAGCTTGAGCCAGACGAGCCAGACGGTCTCGGAAGGCGGTCCGCAATCTGGCAGGTCCAATGTATTGAGTTCTGAATGCCCCGCGTCCAAGGGGAGGTGAAGTCGAACTGCTGCTGCTCTCCCCAAGAGAAGAGCCGGACGCACTACTCCGAGGAGTCCCGTCGCGCTCGTCTTGTGAGTTGCCCAGGGCGGCGTGACCATCCGAGGCAGAGGGCGAACGCAGAGAAGGAAGCCGCGAGGTTGACAGAGTCGGCGAGCTCGTAGATGGAACCGGTGCGCCAACAGAGAACACGAAGCCAGGCGCTGCCGGCTCCCAGTCACGACACGACGTGCTGAGGCTTGACACGACCGACGTCGAAGGAGGCATCCGCTGCAGCGTTGCATCCTCAACAGAATCAGGGCCAGTGGGCTGAAGGAGGAAGTCTAGGTGAGCGCAGATGTCATCCGCAAGCTCCGAAAGTGCAGGGGAGTCCAGCTCTTCCAGGCGACTAGTAGTGTCGCGAGACGACGACGCAGCGGAGTGAAGTAGAGAGCCATCGTCCTCACCGAAGATACCGCTGTGAGAGTGGGCAAGCGAGGGAGCGTCAGAGCCAGCAGAAAGTAGCCCATCGTTGGCGGTGATCGGGCTGCCCAAGTCAGAGTCATCCGTGGTAATCCAGGCGCCGGCGTCCGACTCAACATCGGGACTAGAATAGTCGGCAGCAGAATCGTCCGTAGTAATCCAGGAGCTAGTGTCGCTGAGTCCGCTGACTGACTGTGTATCGGAGAGTATGTCGTCCGCTTCGACGATCGACTCGGAGTATGCGTCGGAGGCTGCAATGTCGAGATCACCGTCGTTCGGAGGCTCAGTTTCACAAGCAGATTCATCGTCCGTAGCAGCCATTGAGTCGACATCGCTATCCTCATCGACCGGGTGCGTGTCGGAGACAACGTCCGAGTCGTTCACTTCGTAGACTGTCATGTCCAGATTGCCATCGTGTAGGGCAACAGCGCCAGGTTCAGTGTAGACAGTGACCCGGAATCCGTAACTATCCGTGTCGTCCGGAGTCACAGAGTTCGCATCTTCGACCTCGGTGCTTACGATGGGAGAGCCGTCATCGACACGGGCAAGAGGAACAGAATTGTCCTGCATGTGAACCGGCGACTCGGGGGCCGCGTCGCTGCCATCAGGGGAACCAGATACGTCAGACTCGGCGTCGTCATCGTCAGGGCTCTGCTGCTCGAGTGAAGTACTGTGGTCGTCGTGCTCGCCCAAGGAGGAAGACTCGCTGTCTATGGTGACGAGAGTCCCGGAGTCGGAAACGAATCGAACTCTCTGCGTGTCATTGCTCTTGTGAGCCTGCGAGGGGATGGGGCCGCCTTCGCTTGCCTCCGGCCAAAGTCCTGCAGCGCGCCCGAGGTCGCCTACATGGCTAGGAGACGTCAGGAGAGGCTGAGCTTCGGACGCGAATTGAATGTATTGCGGGCCTGCAATAGGACCAACGAGGCCTGCAACACCGGTCGCTACGAAGGATGCGTCTGGGCGATCGAAGTCGTGCTTGACATCCAAACTCGAAGCCGAGGAGCAAGTGCCTTGCGGCCACGGTGTGTAGAACCGTGCAAGAAGGATGCAGAGAGCGGGAATGAATAGAATACAAAGAATGACGGCGGCGGTTGGATCCCCTTTACCTGCGTCAAACTCGTCGTTGTTGAAAGGTTGGCACATAACATACCGAAAACTGATGGTGGTTCGCCTGGATCCACTGGACTCGGAGGTAGTTCCCTGTGAGCAAGTGAGCAGGGACGTACTAGACGCCACGACAAATGAGGTGACTCCACTCACCGTCGCAGTACTGAGTCAAGCACCTGTTGCTGAGCTGCCATGGATAGCAGAGATTGACGACTGTTGCTATCACTGACGTGGATGAAGGGTGTCATGGCGGATGAAACAAAGAGCGCGATGAGCACGATTGCAAGGAATGGTAAGGGCATGATGGGTAGCCTGTGTAAAGGTGTCGCGGAATGTGTGTGGGCTCGGCGGGGCGAGAGATGGGATGGTGGTGGTTGGGGGAAGAGAGTTGAACGTTGAACGGGCGCAACGAGTGGGCGGGGGTTTTCAACTCTACGGAGTCCCCCGCACTCGTTCGACGTCTGTCATTGTGGCGCCGGACCTCAGCCACCGCCGGTACTATTCGTGGCTGGCCAATCACCACTCGGGGAACTACCAACGCGTCGCGGTCACGTGGTCTTGTTTAACGACATTTAAGGTTCATGTCAGGCAGGGTATAAATACTCGTGCGCCTTCGCGTCTTTCCCCCTCATCGAATACACTACTTTCGCCCCCAGTATCCTACACCCACAACACACTCTGCATCGCCCCCACGATGCTCATCCTTCCTCTTATCTGGCAGTCCCTTGCCACGCTCGCCACTGTCCTGTTGGTGACCGTCGGCAATGGGATATCAGTCTTCGTTGACATGTACAAGCCACTGCATGCAACTATCGGTCACGGTTCTAGCTGGTTCAAGGCAACAATCGGCGAGGTATATGGGTTGTCAATGTGTGTTGGTTATGTGGTTGCGCTATGCATCAGCTAACGATCAACTCCTCATGTAGCCGGTCGAGTGACGTTCCTGGTATGAATGCGCGCTCGTTCTACGACATCTACTATATACCGCCTCCGGTAATTGACCCATTTCTGGTCGACCTCACTCTCCTGGACGTACAGTATCCGCAGATGGACGGTGATGCCGAAGACGAAGAAGGGCCTAACGCTAGGTTCGAATGGGCTATGCTCGACGTGGACGGCGTCCCGGAGAAGGTCATGAGGTTCAAGCCTGCTGAGCACGTTCCCATTCCTCTGGTCTTCCGTATCCGCTCCACTTCGTTTCATCTCTTCGGCTTCGATCCTGCTCCAACACCATTCTACGGCTACTGGAGCCTGTGCACTGTGTTCATGTATTTCCTCATCATAGCTGAAGGCTGCTACTGGCTGCACCTCCGACAGCAGGGAAGAGAGGAAGAGTTCTGGCTACCCCCTTCTCGACGGTTCCGCCGGCTGTACAGGTTTCTGTTTCCGGAGCAGGAGCAGTATATACTCTAGGTGCCGGGTGGGTGCCAGGGTTTGCCATCATTCTGTCGCACCAGCTGACTCTCACTCTGCCAGCTCATCCTGGTGATGATGTGGGTTGCTCTCATAGGGTATGCACGTTGGCGTGCGCATCGGCTTACACTACGGCGAACATGATACCGTACCGCTGGCCATGGCGCATCTCGTTCAGCCTGGTCATTAATCGTCAAGGTGAGCTTTGCCTCTCGTCAATATGTCAGTGGTTGATCTGTCGACTTTCAGCATTGGACACGCCATATGTCTCCGGCGCAACCAGTTTCCTTCCGGCATCGGCTTCCGTATTTCCCGACTATCTCGAATTACGCCTTCTCGCCCAATATCTACGCCTCTTCAAATCTGCCCGTACGAAGGATCAAGTCTTGCCTTAACCGTCACTCTAGCCTGGTCTACTAGCCTTATCTCGTACTCGCGTCTCGGCCTCCGAGTCCTCCTCACTGAAATTCAAGCTTCAAGCTTAGCAGGGACTACGTGCACGTCTCCCGCATACGCACCCGCAAGCCTCGCCTCATCTTGTTGGACGACATTTAAGGTTCGTGTCCGGCAGGGTACAAATACTCGTGCGCCTCCGCGTCTTTCCCCTCATCGAATACACTGCTCTCGCCCCAGTATCCCATACACTCACAACACCCTGTGCATACGGTCCCCGCGATGCTTATCCTTCCGTTCATCTGGCACTCCCTTGCCACCCTTGCCACCGTCCTCCTGGTCACCGTCGGCAATGGGTTATCGGTCTTCGTCGACATGCACAAGCCGCTGCATGCAACGATCGGTCATGGTTCCACCTGGTTTATCCCAACAATTGGCGAGGTATACGGGCTGTCAACGTAAGTTCGATTTGTGGTCGTGTTACGTGTCAGCTCATCCGACAACCCTCCATCATGTAGTCCCCCTAGTTACATTCCTGGCATGAACACACGCTCGCCATACAAGGCTCTCTACACACCTCTCCCCAAACGTTGCTTCTACCTAGGAGATCTCGCCCTCCTGCAGGTAGAGTACTCGGAGTCCAAATACGACGGACGGCTAGTCGCTAGCTACGAATGGTTCCCGACCGACCTTGATGATTTGTCGCACCCGGACAAGCTCGAAGGTGAGGTCAAAGATTCCCAGCCCGACGACCCGTTATCGATTCCTTTGATCAACTGCGTCCGCCTTACTTCAATTCGGCTCCTCGGATTCGACCCTGCACCTACACTGTATGCGCGCCTACGCGAATGTCGGCTTCATGCTCTCCTCGGCATTCCTGCTGCTTCTGAGGCGGCAATATCTGGCTAATAAGAGGCGGCGGCGGTTCTACTTACAGGGTAGTAGCGTCTATGTGGTCTACCACTTCCGCGTGGGGCCCTACGTCGTCGCCCTATGTTCGATCAAGCATCGCTACACGCCGCGTCCGCGAGGCGCCAATGGCCGCGTCTCATCCCGGAAGACAACGATCCAAAGGGAGATGATGATACGTCTCTCCAAGGTGGTAGCGGTTCCTCGTTAGCTTTCGAGTGAGTTGGGGGATTTTGGTGCGGATCCATTTGTACTGACCATCGTTCTACTAGCGCGTCCTGGTGACGACGTCGATTGCATGTACTCAGCGCACGTTTTCGTGCCTATCGGTCTACACCACGACACGCGTGGCATCGGTTGTGCTGTACCGTTGTCCATTGCGTCCCTCGGCAGACAAGGTCGTCGGTCATCGAAGTGAGTATTCTTCGGCTCATTTGTGCAGCAGCGGCTGATGTCAACACAACAGTCGGCGTGTATCCCACACCACGACAGCCTACTCCACCCGTCTTTACTCCTTCTCGAAGGACTCCCTGCATCACCTGGCTAGCCCGGCTTCCACATCTCAATATCGTTTTGTCTATCTGGCGCCGCTTCGCAAGTAAATTCGGATCTCAACGTCGCCTCTAGCTCGGCCTCGGTTCTCAGTGCCGCTTATTGTCTGCATCTATGCCTGGTTCTCTTGTTCAACATCTCGTCACCCGACATCTCGGTTCTCGACTCCGAAATCGCATCTACGGCGCCTTCTCGCCACCTTGCCTATCAACACCAACTCCTGCCTACATCTTGCAAGTTATCAGCTTCGTCCCGCATCTAGCCGACCACTCGGCGGCACAGCAAGTACACTTCTAGTTTCTGAATATCCCAGCCCGACGACCAGACTGAGACTGCCCTTGGTTCCCTCTGCCTCCCTCTGCCCAGTGCTCGCTTGATACAACTAGCCTGGTTTTGTCTGCCTCTTCTGATATTTCCATTTCGTTTCTACGTACATGTATTTCTCGTCTCATCTGAATTTAGTTATTGGTGTTCAATGACAGGAGGTGCGCTCTGCCACCGGACGCGGTGTCAGGGTGCATCTTCTGTCGGCGACGCGATAGGGACTATTTGCCACTGCCGGACGTGGTGGTGGTGAGTAGTCCTTGTCATTTTATAACAGACACTCTGTTTACTGTACCATATCCACAACTATCTGATTTGTTCGCATGGTCATATGTTCGTGAACATCGCCGGGATTCTTGGCTCAGCATTGTATTCAGATGAAGCTTCGAGGTAGACCTTGTATCCGAAGTGCGAGTAAGTTGAGAGCGATGTGTCTATTTCGCATGGCACGGGCACAGCACAATATTTAGTCTCGATAGATAGTTACACGCGTACGAGTCACTGAATGTGATGCGTATTTGGTCTACTATTCTACTACGACAGGGACGCGAAGCCGACGGAGTTCTGGTCGAACGAGAAGACAGAGTACACATTCTTCATGAAACTGTCCCCGAGCAACCAAACGTCTTTTCCGAGGCCGTGGTCCTGGCCCGCCAGCGCGCCGACACAGTATTCGGATGTATTCGACGTCTTGCCGAGGTTAAAGCTGAAAGGGAGATGTCAGTGCTGTCTTCTGTGCCTCTCAAGAGGGGCGGCTGGAGACTCACTTGGCGGCACTGACGTTCCAGTTTTTGCCGCCCCAGTTGAATGCGAGCTGGGGAACGGCGTTGCAGGGGAACTGGTAGAAGCCGTTCTGGGCGTCGAAGACGGACGAGTTTGGCACAGACCCGTAGAACATCTTCACGTCGTCAGGAGGGCCATACATGATGGTCGTGCCGCTGTCGATGACCTGTACAACATACAGTCAGTGCAATGCACTCAACGAGAACGTGTAGAGACGTACAGTCTGGAACCCGGGGTTGGTCGTCTTGTTCCCCACGATTGCACTGGCGCCCCCGATCTGCCAGAAGCCCGAGCCGGTCACGGCGTGGGACTCGACCGCGCCCTCGTACAGCGCAGCGTCCGTGCCGCCGATGTAGAGCTCCGAGCCGGTCTCCGCGAGCTTCATGCCGAATACCGCGCTCTTGATGCTGCCCTGCGCCTTCGCCTGGTTGACGAACGGCGGGCGGCCGAGCGACGAGAGCTTTTGGAAGGCCATCCCGAGGATGCCATCCATCGGGTCTGACGCGAAGCTGCTCGAGAGCGAAGTCACCGCGGAGAACGTCTGCGCGGCGGACTTGATCCCCGCGACGGCGACGGTGTCGGTGAAGATGGGCCCCGAGGACGTCGAACCGTCGCCGTACTCAATGGAGAACGTGCCGCTCTGCATCGCGGACGTGGATGAGTTCGCGGAGCTGTATGTGTGCTTCCTGCTGCACGCAGGCTGCGTGCAGTTCTCCGACGGCACCCACAGATCGGATGAGCCAGCTACAAGGCTGTGGTAAGCACCTGTCTTCGAGACGGTGGTAGATGATGTACTTACTGTCGAAGTCGACGAGGAAGTTTTGCGCAGGTGTGCCGATCGAGATGGTACCAGCCCACTCGAGGTCGCCGTTTTCGTCAGTTGTGGGCTCCTTCTGACGCTTCTCCAGTGCGTCGTATGTACGCGGAGGCTTCACCTCGGCACCCTGATGTACTTCAAGTCAGTAATCTGTGCGCGCTGTGAACGAACCACGCTGCTTCGTACCTCGTTCATGCTCTCCGCATCGTTGGCCTGCAGGTTCATCAAGTTCCTGCGATGCTTGCTGGAGAGAAGAGTGGGAGTTAGCACCTGAGGTTGGCTACACGCCTAAGCGAGGACTTACTTGTGTGTCTGAATGGTGCTGACGATAGCCCTCTGGTGATCAAAGACACCGTCTTCAGTAGAAAGTCCACTACGCTTTGCGAAGGGGATGGACGACCCCGTTCCCCGCTCAACAGGGTTCGAGGCGCCGAGCACGGCAAGGGAGACGGTGACAATGAGAGTGGTCTTGGGGAACATGGTGATGTATGCTAAGGGCGCGAAAAAACAGATGTGCTTGAGCTGAATGTGTGCGTGTAAATTGGTTGAAGTCCAACGTACCTCTGCCCGCTATTTATGCGGTTTTGCGTTTGGTGGACCGGTATCGCTTAACTCGGACGGCAGCCGTCCCGAGGCGAGTAGGGAAGCACATCGGATGGGTTGAGTAGCGAATTCGCATCCATCCGTCCTCAGGAGGGCCTTTGCGTTGCGAGGTCTCTACCCGCGAGGGTCGAGGCCCAGAATCTAGACATTCATGCCCCACTTTCCGTGAACCCGCATCCGATTGCGACTGTGACTGGATCGGCGTGGGTCTCTGGCACGCTTCTTACGCGATGAGGTTACATACCTGGTCTAGCTAACAGACAAATAGACCGTTTGGCACGACGTGTCATTCAGACGCATTCGCGATTCGATGCCTCGCGTCGGTATTTATTTGAAAGGACCCGGAGTCCCAGCCACGTCACGGCGGTTGTCTAAGCTCGCTTCAGAACAGCCCATTCACAAGGCTTCAGATACATAGCCACGTACGCGCAGAAACACTTACTAGTTAGTATGCAAAGCGTACTTGGTTCCGCTTGCCATGTACACCATGGTGGCGCTTGAGCGCTTGAGCTTGAGGCTGCAGTGGCACCGGCTCGGAGTGGTGCCACTGGTCCCGGTCATCGCTACACGCCGCAACGCATCAGTCACTGCAAACCACGTGACGAGTGACATATTGGGCGCTTGCCGTTGAGCGTCGAGTTGGATTGTATGTACCATGGGTCCACTGCCTACCTTGAACGTATGGAAATATACACAACATGCACAGAAAGCTTTGTGCTTTCGTGGAGCAGAGATTTCATGGTATCATTACCTTCAATGGACGAGGACTCGATTGATGGGCCTTTGTTTGACCCTCGCCACGATCCACGGATAGCACTGCCACACCCGCGATCAAGGGGAATCGCGACCGGAGCCCATGTACCGCAATAGATTTGATAGATGCATTTATAAGGGGTTTGATGACAGGAACACCTACCCCTAGTTGCAGAGTCGAAGACGACATCGTACGCATTGACCAGAGGCAATCTCCTGCCGTCCGCTCTGAGATCTAGAGGATCAATCGCATAGTCGGGAAATATCCATGTACGCACTGCAAGGACGGCAGTGGCAGGGATGGGCTATAAGTATTTAGCGTACGATCCTGGCGCCTAGGGAAAGAAGCCGGAGCCGACCTGGTGGTGAGCGGAGATGGATCGACGCTGCGTGATGCGATGCGACCGTGGTTGGATTCAAGTTGGATCTATATAAAGCGGGCAAACACCAGGGAGGGAGGTTCTTCAGCCCTCAGTTGATCTGTGTGGCCCCAGTTCTTCCACTTCAGGTACTGGCTAGTGAGTGCACATCCGGCTTCCGCGGCGGGTGGGGATTGACGATGCTATTGCGTGCAGCTTGACTTGCTTTCATCTTCGAGTTTCGTCACGACCTCCCCCTACCACACCGCATTCGACACATCCTCCAGCTCACGATCACAATGCATACGTACGCCATCTTCGCCATCTTCGCCCTCACTGCGGCTACCTCGGTCAGGTACGTCCGCGCCGTCACACTCGCTGAAGCAAGGTCGCTCACCGCCACGCCATAGTGCCGCCAACTCAGAACACACCGCGCGGAGCTGGTGGTCCGGCGCCGAGGAAGAAAAACCCAAGCCGACGGTGGCGAGGAAGCTGGGGAAGGCGGTTGAGTACGGCCTGGTGGTGGCAGGGGCGGCAGTGTCGATAGGAATGGCGGTGCATATGTACAAGAACCGTAAGAACCAGGATGGAGCAGCAGCATCGACACGGCGGTCGCTCGAGGACGAGGAGGAGCTGTATGCGAGGGAGCTGTACAATGAGGTGTACGCGCGCGCGTTTGAGGAGTATTATGCGCGGGCGATGGAGGACGAGGGGCTGTTTGTGCGGGAGTTCGTGGAGGACGCGCTGGAGGCGCGCGAGTACGACCATGCGCACTGGGCGCGAGGGTACGTGACCTGCATAATCGGCTCTTAGCCCGTATATGCTGACGACTCGTGTAGAGACTTTGAGGAGCTATTTACGCGCGCGAACGAGGCCGTGGACGAGCTTGACTGAGTGTGCTCCGATCTTGGTTAACTGCTGTACATACGAAGCGACTAATCGCCAAGCACCTCTGAGGGCTCGCATCGACCAACCATGCGTGATTCTCCAAGACGGTGGCCGAGCGAGCGATGTTGATATACTCGGACCAATCTCAGGCTATGCGTTCCTTGTGCGTGCGCGCAAGATCATGCCGGTGAACGAATGTCGAGTGCCCAAGTCTGCGCCCTGGGGATATGCCGGAGGCGGATGCGCGACGACAAACCACCTCTGGCATAGACGTGGTTAGTCGTCAATGCTTGTTGAAGTGAGTGGGCGGACGAAACGGCGAAGGCAGTCGCGAGGGGTCGGGAGCCGGGGGATGGCGGGAATGGTTCAAGCTCTCAAGATGCGAGTCATGTCACGGACACGCATCCTGATATGCTATGATACCGGGAGTAGGAGAGGAGGAGGGGATAGGTAGTTCGACTCCAGCCCGTATTTACACGCAGCAGGAGCCGCACCCGTCTGGTTATGCATGGCTAGGGGAGGGCATCCCGAAGTCGCTTGATGTGCGGCAGCGGCCTAGCGGCTTGAGTGCCTTGCTGTTGCGTGGTCGGGTTGCAATCGCGATCGTCTGGCGCGACTTCGGCAGCAGTGGAAGAGGCGGCAGGCTCTGGCTGCGTCGGCGCGTAAATTTTCGTAGCTGGATGGCAAGTGAGCCTTGGACTTGAAGACGCTGCCACTGACAGCGCTGACTGACGCACCTACTTGGTATCACTAGACACATATCAAGAATAGCTACGAAAGCTCAGTACGGACGTCCTGTTTGATTTGAAAGCTCTACTCACCTGGGCTAGCTCCCACAATGCACATTCTACGCCATGTCGATTCCTCCTCCTGCGTTGCAGGTAACGGCGGCGTAGCCCGGCGCCCGTCTTGGGGCATTAAATTGAATACCTATAGAAGTCAGTTTGGCGTCAAGCTCACGATGTGCTGGTAGCCAAAAGCATGTATATGTTTAGCGATTCTGGTGATAGTCGCTGGAGGGCATGCACACCCAGGTGTCCATCACCTGTATGTAGTTCAGCGGCACCGGTGGCACACAACACCTGTTAGTATTAAGTAGGTTACACCATCCGACCATCGCAGCCTCGCATGCGTCACGTGCAAGTAGAGCCTCGCAGTGGCGCGCGGTTTCACGACCTCGACATCCCCCCATAACCCGGCCATAATTGTTACACCATGTCGCACTGATTGTCCACCGCTCGAGCAAGCGTTGCGTCGTCACCGCCGGCGGCACTTTGACTCCTTAGCCCGCTATTCTGTAATGTCCAGGCCAGGGTGAAGGACTGCCAGCAACGGCACGATCACGTATTCTCCACGATATGAACAACCGCAAGCAGCAAAAGTACGCGATGTGATGTGAACAAAGCACCTAACCCTCAAAGTAGCTCAAAGTTCTCCCCTCCCGCCGATCGGTCGGAGTCGGGGATGATACTGACGAGTCTATATCGACATACCAGTGCGTATCAACTTCGTGGCGCTCGAGAACATCTATATCCTCGGTCACCACTCACGAGCGCAGTGACTCATCGAGTCTGTTACTTGTCAGCCTAAGGCCCATGCACGTCACCTCGTCACCGGATTCCGCGAACCGAGTGAGTACTTACTGAGCGCTGAGCACCCAGGGCTGTTCACCGAGTATTTTCCAAACGTTGAGACGACGGGACCCCTCGACAGACAGGCTCTCCTAGGGATGTCGCGCACGCTTGACCCCCCTCAATAGGGCCTTTCATGACGACTGCAGCTCAATCACCCTCCGTCGACGATTATTTGCTTTGCATACTCGCTCATGATCTTGATGTCCTGCTGCATATGTGAGTGAAATCGGCTGGCAGGTGATCTTTCGTGTAGATGATTAATCCTAGGATCGGGGGCGTCGGAAGCTTGACAGAACTGAAACGACTCGTCAGTCTATTTATTGAATGGCTGAGCGTTCGCCGTTTTTAGGCAGCCTTACTTATATGTTCTTGGTAGTCTCAGGAGCCGTAGAATCACACGCCATGCAGCCCGCTCAATCCTATGTATCGCAAATGTGAGTATGCGCTGTTCGCCTTGTCTGTTCTCTTCGAGGTAGCTCATCACCATGGATGCTAGTGTCCTACAGATCCATTTCAATCATGCAGCAGTGGGTAAAGTGCTTTATCCCCAGTTACCGCCTTGGTCTAACACCGTGCACAACTATGCCAGTGATTGCCTGGTACGAATACTGTCTTACCTTCAGCCGGGAGGTCCAGTATGTCTGGAGAAAGAGACTGTCCTTCATCTCCGTGCTCTTTTACCTATTGCGATACTCCGTACTTCTTGGTACCGCACCACTCGTACTCATAACGAGATCATCACTGAGCTGGCAGGCCGCTCATCAACATCATGTGAGTATGGTGTCTTGGTTCAATCATTCATTTTGACCGAGGTTGCATTTGATTTGGATAGGGGTGAGAGACATGTCCAGTTACCTTGTGTGTTTCCTGGAGGCTCACACTTCATAGGTGCTCTGTACTGATGAGCATCGTCGCGGTGACAATCACGATTACAATAGTCAGTGCCAATAGTGAGTATGCGCACTTTCGCTCCTCCCACCACATTGATAATTTGTTTCAGTTTTTACCACCATAAGAATATACGTTATTTGCGGCCGCAAGAAGACGATCTTCGTCGGTATGTTTTCGTTGAGCTTGATCACGCCCGTCATCACTGCTGTGAGCAACTCCCTTTATGAATCTAATGAGATGGATGAGCGAGTCCTACTCAGTTTTCCCTGGCGACTGCTGTGCGCCCCTACACACTCCCCGAGTTTGGCTGGTGCATCTCGATGTCGAACACCAGGCTACGCCAGAGGTGAGGGACGTATAATCCAAAATGAGACATATTGGCTGAACATCACTCCTTTCTCTAGTTGTAAGTCGTCCCCGTTGAACGCGCATATTAGTAGCATGACAACGACTTGAACACTCGAATAACACAATAAATCGAAGGGGTAATGGGTGCCCGAGCCGCGTCCATCCTTTTCGATGGTGCTGTGCTCTTATTGACTTGGAGGAAGATCGTATACCCCGGCTTCCTTGCTCAACGAAAGGAGGAAAGGATATTATCGACGCTGCTTCTTCGTGATAGTACGTCAATGTTGTATTTTTCGGAGCAGCTCTCATCAGTGTCACAGCACTCTGTTACTTCAGGTTAGCATAATGCGAAAGCCCCTTATTCGACCTTTATATCTCTGTCGAAACTCATGGGTTGCATACTGGATTAGTATTCTATTTACTGTCAATGTCGTTGGCCTCGCCATAGGCATGGCCAACTACGTACGTCATCGATGTCTCTAGATTTGCGACACGTGTGACCCTCTCTCAACAGTGGTTCCAACTCATGGAGGTGTGGGTACCTATGTGCGTTCAACCTTCTACTTCGTAATATCATGCGCTTGCTTGCTAGTGGCTCGCCACTGCTTCCTAACTTTATTCCCTGGACAGACTGAGGTCGATTTTCCTATCACGCCTACTTCTCAATCTTCGCGAAGCAATAGACATCGTGGCGAGCAGAGGCACCAATGGTTCTGTTGCCCACGGCCCAGGATCCCTGACGTTCAGTTCCATGGTCTTCGCGGGTATTGTTCCAATTGGTAGGTCTTTCTTCATTTCGGTGTTCTTCATGCTGAAACAATTGCATTGTCAGACCGCATATCCGAGCCCTTCGACGAAGATACTGATGAAGCGAGCTCAGACGGAGGCTACAAGGGACAGGCACCCTCGCTGGGATCCTCATCTTCGCATTATCCTACGACCCCCCTAGTTTAGGTTTCCATGAGCCAAGTTTTTTCTGCTCAAACAATATCCAATCAGTCCCCTCGCTGGCTACTTTACTCGATGAATTTGCTGTTTGCATTATAACATGTGGATCGCATGCTTCGGAGCTCTCGGCGTGCGGTACATGAACGTGCGTCGAAGCGATGAAAAGACGGGCTCAGCTCCCAGATGCCGTAAAGCTTGCCTCCGATTTTGTTCGTAGTGATGGTCTTGTTGAACAACCGGTGCTGTAGTCCAATATACAATATCTGACCGGTGAATTCTGAGAGCGCAATTCATCACATGACCGCGAGAGCGGCAACAAAGAACTTGAACCTGCGCCGCAACCCGCCCTCAGCCAGCCTCCATCAACTCCTCCCTTCGTGAATATACTCCCTTAGCTCTACGCGTGTTGGACACACCATTCAACTAAGTCTCAATCTCTGCGGTAACCCAGCCTGCCTTTCTGCAGGACCCATAAACCCTCTCGAGACAATGATCAAGCGACCTGCGTTCGCCTCAGTAGACTGGACCCGGACCGTTGTCGTCTGTCTTCTGCTCTTTGCAACGGGCGCCGTGTGTGCCCTATCCGACGGAACCTTCAGCATGGAAGTGGATCCCTGGCTCGTCAATGCGACTGTTCCATCTCGCTCTAGGAAACAGGCTCGAGCACAACGCGCCTCCGACGTGAACGACGCCCTGCGCGAACTGGCAGCCTTGGCTCGTTCGACAGCCACACTCGCCGAGCAACTCTTGATCTTCCTCGCCTATCAATCCCGCTCGGCCTGTATCTTCCTCGGATTCGACCCAGAAGCGGACGCGACAACGGCTGTGATCTGCTCCTGCGCTCTCTTCCTTGCCGTGTACGCATATCGGATCAAGCGCCACTGCGACGCAAGAGCGCGCCAACTTGCTCAAACAAGCCCGGTGTATGGACTGTTCGACGACCTCATGGGACCGTGGTACGACGCGCAGTTTTGGGCGGAACATCCGTACATGGCCGCCCCGCGGCGTGCGGACTTCCCAGCATCGTACAAAGAGCCGACGACGATTTGGGGGAAGCTAGTAGCTGTAGTGATCAGGATCCGGGTCCTCCTCCTCGGTGAGTAGCTAGATGCACTCCCTATTATCGTGTCTTTGCTCACTTTCGGCATACGCTAGTACATTAGCCGTTTTGGTGATCGCAATACGTGCACCAGAAGACTCCTGGGTTTGCCGTTCACTGTACCGCAGGGCCGAAATTCTTCAATACTTCCTTCCGTGCCTCGTATCATGCATCGCGTCTCTTCCGACTCTTCCTGCACTCATACACGCCGTTCAGTACGCCTTGCCGGTCTTCTCGTATTGTCCTTACCCGCACCTTCCCGTGGCTTATGTTGGATACCCTCTGCACTCGGATTCCCTGGTTGGTTCCTCCTGCCCTACCTGTGTCTCGTCAACGCAAGCTATCGGCGATGTCACGCCCACACACCTCACGCCGAAGATAATCTACTTGTTCTCCGCATCCCTTGGCGACACCTCAGATCTCATCCCTCCGCTCGCTAGGCTTACTCGGGAACAGTGAAGACACAGCGCCTACGAACCCCGACTCTCCGTGGGTCGAGGGCTCCTAGTTTGACCCTCATCATTTCATCCCGTCTTCCAAGTTCCGCGTACAATCTTTGTATGAGTAGTTCATAGTTTTCAGTGTGACGGAACACTGGTCGCCGTCGGCATACAATCAGTATGGTGCTATGTGAGCCATAGCCATGCAGCACCTCTTGTTTGGCTTTCCCGTCTCTCGAGAATAGCACAAGCGCATACAATACAAAGTCCTGCATTCCTCAGTAGGTCATACAACGAGCGCCTGCACATCGTGCAACTACCTGCTCTACCCTGCTCCGTACCACGTCTCGCCATGGAGCTCATTGTTCATGAGATGAACTGCAAATCGGGGTATCAGACAGTGGGTCCTGATCTGCGGCACACGGACGTACCGTGGTGAGATATGATTCCGCCACGACACGAGCACGCGCGTTCAAGCTGAGCTTCATCTCACTGATCTCTTTGTCCACTTCTTCCATGAATCTACAGCCACCGTAAGCACAGCGCAGCAAAGCAGTAGGCTCAACTGACTGGATGATGAAGTCGACGATCTTGTGTTTGAGCATGGTGTCGGTATGGTTGTTGGTGATGAGGAACGATATGTCATAGCCCTGCGATGTGTGGTCATCACGATATGTTTCGGAAGCCGTCATAGAGGTGCAGGAGTAGGATAGAGGCTGGGCAGCACGCACCTTTACAGGCTTTCTCCGCAACACGATGAAGCTCTCTGCCCTCTGCATCATGAACCGCGTGAACTTGTGGCAGAGAACACGCTCGATCTCGTCCGCCTGCTTGATTTTGATGCTCAGGCGAATGGAGTTGATCGAGGGCTCGATGAGCACGCGCTCGTTCTCGTTGCGGGAGATCGTGAGGGGGTTGAGGAGCACTTCCTTCGATTGCCTGTGCAGCCGGTCAACGTCAAGGGGAGGATAAGCCCTGAGCGACGCTCGCCTCTCACCCAACTTCGACCTCGGGCTTGTTGTGTCGCTCTACCACCTATAGCGGACACGGGTCAATACGATCGCTCGTAGGCAGAAACGCACCGCGCCGCACCTGCGACGCGAAGTCCTCGAGGGTCAGCGCAGCAGTCAGAGTCGACCTCACGGCTGCGAGGTATGGCCGGAGAGTATTAGACTACACAGAAAATATGGCATCGCCGTCAATTAACTGGGTCCCCGCGAAGCAATTCAGAGACGCACCATGATGGCTATATGGCTGGGTTATGTAGAGGGACGGGGTTGGCACCGGCTGTACGCGATTCGAGCGGAGATTGGTCCCGTGCATCAAGCTGGCGGAACGCGTCTCTCGGGCGCCTACCGAAACTTTTCTCTCTCGGTCAACCATCCTGCTCATTCGTATTCAAAATGCCTGTCGCCGTCGCGCTTTGGTGCGTAGACACATATTTTTAACGCGCCTTTATGAGTCTTCTATCTGACTTTGTACTGTCGTAACAGGAGTCTTGAGGTGAAGCCTGGTGAGGACGGCATCGAGTCCTTCGTCCCGCAGAGCGACCTGCGCATCACGAATATTGCACTCGGTGCAGAGCTGCAGGATGAGAACGCACGCTCCACTATCAAGATTCACTACAAAAGCCTTGCTGCTCCTGATGACGACGAGGAAGATGACGAGAAGGAGGAGGAGGATGAAGAGGAGAGTGGTCCACAGCTGGTTGAGACGGTACTGGCATCGCTTACTCCTGGCAAGGTAAGCTGAATTCTTGGTGCCCCCAAAGCTTGCGTGACACTGGACATGCATTCCAGATTGAGCAGGCCAACGTAGACGTGGTCCTGGACGAGGATGTCGAGGTCCTTTTCGAAGTAGTGGGCAAGAAGTACGTCTCCGTCATATCCCGCGCTGTGTACATGCGCTAACCGACCGATAGCACCATCTATCTCACTGGAAACTACATCGGTGAGGCTCGTCCATCACTTGAGTGGCTGCAGTCACCTAACAGGGTTCATACAGACCAGTCGCCAGCCGGTGTGCCGTTCAACGACGAGTCCGATGAGGAAGATTCAGACTTGGAAGGCTACGATCTGCGCGACGTCAGCTCCGACGTCGAGATCAACCCAGATGAGTTGGAGATATTGAGCGACGATGACCGCTTCGAGGAGGTCAACGACGAGGAGCCTGCGGCTGAGACTAAGAGCAAGAAACGTCCCCGTGAGTCTGACGCGATGGAGGTTGATGGTGGCGAAGAAAAGCTTTCGAAGGCCCAGAAGAAGAAGCAGAAGAAGCAGAAGGGTGAAGATGGCAAGGCCGTCACGGCCACTGAGGAGAGCACGCCGGCCAAGGAGGCTGCACCCGAGAAGGCAGAGAAGGCAAAAAAGGCTGATAAGAAGGACAAGAAAGATAAGAAGGAGAAGGAAAAGACTGGCGGGAAGGAGCAAGAGCTGAGCGGTGGGATCAAGTTTGTCGACGCCAAGGTCGGAGACGGTCCGAAGGCGAAGAACGGCGACTCGCTGTCAATGAGGTACATCGGTAAACTCCAGAACGGCAAGGTGTTCGACTCGAACAAGAGCGGTTCACCAGTGAGTAGAGGCTTGTAGAGCTTAAAGGTATGAACGATCCCTGACACATCTGCGTCTCTTAAGTTCCGTTTCCGCTTGGGCAAGGGTGAAGTTATCAAAGGTTCGTGCTTTGCGCCGTATGAAGCTCACGTGCACTCGGTGACATTCTCTCTTCACAGGCTGGGATCTCGGTATAGCTGGCATGCAAGTTGGCGGCGAGCGGAAAATTACCGTTCCTCCCAACATGGGTTACGGCTCGAAGAAGTCTGGACCTATCCCTGCCAACTCCACTCTCATCTTCGGTACGCATTCCGTGCGCTAGTGATGTGTGGTCTCTAACGCGCCGCATTTGCAGAGGTCAAGCTACTGAAGATCAACTGAGTGTGTTTTGCTTTCGCTCGCCTCCGGTTGCTCATCGACGAACCCAAAATTACTGTACGTCTTGCTTAAGTGATGACCCTTACGCCGTTATATGCAATGAATAAGCAGACACAGTCCGTTGCGGTTCTGTGATCTCGCGTACTTCTTTCTGATATGAACTGTTACTCAAGAATGCCTTCTGGCTGGGTGCTCTTCCCGCGGTGACGTCGGGCGTGCCGACGGTCGCCCGGTACACACGCGCACTAATAGTGTGTGAATCTGCTGTCTCGTTCATGGGGTGAGCTTATCGTTGCACTCCCAGCTGCATAAATGGTGCGATGAGACCTCACACCGCGGGACACGTTCCTCAGTCCTGAGATACTGACCATGGCAACGACCCCCTCAGCGGAGATCAAGTACTTTCACCATGGCCGATTCAAAGTCTCCGGAGGAGTCTTGCCCGACGCTGTGACTGCATACCAGACGTTTGGGGACCCCGCGAATCCGTGTATCGTCTTCCCGACCTGCTATGGCGCGCAGCTCAGGCTTGATAGTGCGTTTCACGGACGTTGAATGATGCTCAGGCGGTGACACGGAAACAGGCCAGTCGTACCTCGTTGGCGAAGGCAAGGTCAACACCCTTGTACCTGCCGTGTGCATTGAACAGGGCGTAGATGCGAAACTCGCGTGTAGGCTTTAGATCCGAGGAAGTTCTTCGTCGTTACCTTCGCACTGTTCTGTAACGGGGAGGTATGTGTGTTGTGCAGCGTACCCTCCCAGAACTGATTGACAGAACATTGCAGTCATCCTCGCCATCGAACACGGTGAGTACCAACGATGGTCGGCGAACATCTGAGCATTCCTTGAAGCTTTGCCAATTCGAAGCCACCGCCATATAACGGGCCGTACTTCCCCCTCGTGTCCTACGAAGATAATATGTGCGTTCATTCGTGCAGTCAGGACGCCAACTGACCTCGGACCGTGTAGTCGGGCGCAATATGCTGTCCTGCATAGTCTCGGTGTCCCTCGGGTGTATTGCGCCGTAGGATTTTCTATGGGTGGCCAGCAGGTTCGTGGCTCTACCGTCCGCCATGCAGAACGATCAATGCCGTCATACAGGCGTATCATTGGGCTGTCTTATACCCCGACTTCGTTGACAAAATCATCGTGATATGCTCCTCTGCAAGAACAAGTCCGCACAACAAATGGTGCGCATTCAGGGACCTATGTGGCCGTGGGGCTGTTGACAGACTGATCGACTACGCAGCTTCCTCGAGGGACCCAAAAACGCTATGACAGCGGCGAAGGATTTCGACGACGGTCATTACAAGACTGTCCCCCAACATGCGATCAGAGCATTCGGTCGAGCGTACAGCGCTTGGGCATACGGGCAGGCGGTATATTCGTTTACCCTTGGCGAACGTTGCTCCTCCTCTGATCCAATACGTAGTGGTTTCGTCAACATTTGTACACATTCGGTGGCCTGTAAGTGCGTTGCGATCTGGTCAAAGGGCACGCGTGCTGATGACCGATTCCACGAAGCTATCCGACGATGGAGGCATGGCTCCGCGAGGCTTGGGAGGGGCGCTACATTATGTACTGGGACGCGAATGACATGATCGCGCTCCTTCTTACCTGGCAGAATGGGGATGCCTCCCTCATCCGCAACGATGGGAACTTCGAGGCATGTCTACGCTCCATCAAAGCGGAGGCGCTGATCATGCCCTGCAAGACGGACCTCTATTTCTGCGTACGTGTTGCTGCTCTGTGCCCGGTGGCTCCGGGTGGACTAACTTGGATGCCTCGCTCGTGTAGCCCGAGGACAGCGAGGTAGAGGTGGCGTTGCTCCAGAAGGCGGAGCTTTCTGTGATTGATAGCGTGTGGGGTCATGTCGGTGAGTGGACAAACTGGCCCCTCAGTTGCATGCTCACTGGACCTCACAACGTCTCAGCTGGGGGGAGCGCCAACCCTGCTGACGTCGCGTTCGTGACTGCGAAGATCAAGACTTTCCTTGGATAGGCCACGGTGATAGAGGGTCGCACACCTCGGAGGTAAGAGGCTTAGCGGGAGAAGTCGAACAGCGTTAATCCGTAGCATGCTGCAGTAACCGAGATGAACGGAGATCCCGCCGTAACTCGCTGCAACCCAAGGTCCCTCGATAGACTCCCCCCTTGTGCAATTTCGGACGTTTAGATCGGGGCTCGCATTGATCTCGCACTGTGCAGTGTTGCGTCCGTACCGTCAGTGCCTGTTTCTCGCGAACGACCAATCTCATTCGCCAAACGTATCGTGCATTGCATCCGTGAAGTGCGCGACGGCTCGTGTTGAGATAGCCCCTCAGGTAGCGGGACCTCATTCGTCATCCAGAGTCTCCGTCTCACACGCTGCTTATTTGCGTTCACGCCATACACGATGATTTCATGTCCTGTGCATACACGCTGAGAACAAGCACGGCAACAACGGTACTCCACAATCGCGTTATGCGAACAATCCACTTCTATCCTCCTTCCTCTGAATATGACTCAACGAATTGTACCTGGAAAAATGGGGGAGTCCCTGCTTACCATACGAACACCATGGCTAGCAGCCAAGTACATCCTAAACAAACGTTCGCAGTCCTCGTCGCCGTGGAATGGGTACTCGGCGCCTAGGCGGTACGCTGCCGCAAAGCCAGAAGTGACGGCAAGTTCATGCATGTTGAGGACTGCAAGGTGCGACAAACCAATTAGAATCGCCGCGTGTGAGACGGATGCAAAGCGAAGGACTCACTGGACCAAGCTCCGGCGAAGCTACGATACGTTACGTAGTCAGCAGCGTTTCGAAGGAGAGAACTCGAGACACATACTGCGTGTGATTCTTCCCGTTGATCCACATCATCCACGGGACGGTACCTGCGTAATGCTGCCAGCGATGGCTCTGTTGTTTCCACCACTTCTCGAAGATCTTCTTCTCGGGATTGATGTCCTTCCACGTCCACAAGTCCTGCGAGCCGTCCCGGTCTAGAAAGATGGTCTGGAAGACGTGCTGCTCCAACGGGGGCTCCGCCTGCCCGTTGGCGTCCTTGCCTGTGCGAGCGGCCGAGCCAACCTCACCCTTGCCGGCATCTTGTGCCTCGCGAGTAACTTCCGCACGCTCGCATTCGTTGCGGTGGTTGGACTTGTCTGCGGGGTCAATTGGACCAGCAGGTTTCTCTCCACGAAACTGAGGCTGATAATGCGTCAGATCGAAGCTCATCTCGATCTTCGACTTGTCTTGAGGGTACTGCATGGTGTAGTAGAGGGGACGGAAGTTGTTTTTCGCGAACTGAAACGATTCTTCCGTTTCCTGGCGTTCTTGTGCGGAGGCACTAGTCTCCAAGGGCGCGTTGTGAGCAGGGTTGTACTCCGTCTCGTACAACTACGACCATACTTCAGTGTCGGCATCATAATGTCTCGGCTGACACGCACCTTGCGCATGTACTCGAGGTCATTGTGGGTGATGGTCACGTCGTACAGGTACTTAACGTTGCCTAAAATCTTACGCTCCATCCAGGTAGATTGTTTGCCCAAAAGCTTGAGGCAGGAATCCGCGTCAACTGCTAAGATGAGCTCGTCGAAGAACTCCTCCCCCAAGCTCTCCTGCCCGTCCTTGGAGACCTTGTATTTGATTTGAACAGGACCCGAGCCACTGCTGCCTTTGGCGTGACGAGAGATCACCTCGACGACTTCGTGACCGAGTTTAAATGTAACGTTGCCGCGCGAAGCTACCTCTTCCTTCCAGGCTTCGTACACGTCATGCAACTGAAGGCGAATTGAGCTTTAAACAAGATGCTGTTGCGGTCAAGTTCTCACCTTGGGAAACGCTAGCATCGTCGGAATGCTAGCGAGCAGGCTTTTCTCTGAGTATTCGAAGAGGCGCATACTAGGGTCTTTGAACACCCGTTCCTACGGAATTGTTGGTACAGGGTCAAATCTGTACACATTACTCACCAGGATGGCTGACGAGATGTAGGGGGTTTGGTTGCCCGTCCCGAAGAACAAGGCGACCAGGGGATATACCATCTTGTCGCCGAAGTCCTTAGAGAAGTTGAAAATCTTGAGCATCGCGTAGACGGGAATCATGGCGAAGACAGGTTCGAATTTCTTGATGACGGACAAAGCGGTCCCGAACTTCTTGATGTCGCTCTGGAACTGGGCTACGAGCGCCGTTGGGTAGACGTTCGTCCAAAAGTCCTTGTCTTTCCCGAAGCTGATCCTGTAGAGGACATTGCATCGTGCAGAGCGAGGCTTGGATACAGCACTTACTGCATCCCGACCTCAGTTGCTTCGAATCCCAGCATCCTGAAGAGCCGCAGGCTGTTCGCGAACACAGGACTGCAACCCTGCACGCCGTCATTGATGTACGCGGCTCCGTACTTGTCAGAGTCGATGTCGATAGACGTCGCCATCCCGCCGGCAACCTCCTGCTTGTCGAAGACCGCCACCTGATACTTCTCCGGATGTCTGCTGAGAGCGTACGCGGCGGACATCCCAGATGCCCCGGCACCAACGATGCAAACACGCTTGGGAGTGGGGGTAGACATGATGGCAGATGATAGGAAAGACAGACCGTGGCCGCGTATGACTACCACCTGAGGCTGACATCCCCATCCTGCCCGCGTCGATGTCAACCGCCGTCCATGTTCGAACGCTCCCCGATCCTACGCCTCAGACTCGCCCAAAGCACGTCATACACGTGATCGCGCCCCCGTACCATCGTTGGACGCTTGAGGCTGATATGGCAGGGCGAACCAGACTCTGTCGGTCGGTTGTATGGCCAACGCCCAGGAGGCGGTTGTCCGCCCATTGCAGCCACGGCCTTCCGTGATGCCGGAGGATCCACGGGACCACGCAACGATGCACCCTGCATGCCGTCGAACGAAGGTAGACCGGGTGCGCCTGAAACCTGAGGGGGGGAGGCTCAAGGACATGCCGGGGCATGGCAGGGCACGGGCTTCATGTTCAGAGCAGTGTTTCATCGTTGAGACAGCATCATCGACGGAGAACAGAGGCAGCGACCCCACCTGACCATGAGGGCTTCATACATGAAGGTGGTGGTGAAAGGGAGCAGCGCCCGGCACCTCTGTGCGGGTGGATTGGACACGTAATAATGACTGTAGAGAGCCACGGCGTCTGTCTGGAGGTATTTCCCGGCGTTCGTTGGTAGCAAGGTCGTCGCGTGAAGTAGGTTTTGTCCAATGGCAGCTGATGCAGTTTGCGAGGGACCGAGGAAGTAAAGCGGCCTCTGTAGGAGGTAGAGCGCGCGACTGTGAGCCAGCCTTTCAGTTTTGGAGATGTCATAGACCTGTGAGCCTAAACATGATGCACAAACGGCACATGCCGCAGGCGTCATGACATGCACGCTGTACCGTCACGCTCGGCAAACACTGTCGGTGGTTAGCGTGCAGCACCAGAAGGAATGCACCCGTACTCACAGAATACACCCGCACCCATATCGGCCGTCGAGAGTCCGCCGCCCATACTGACTGCACGCCCCCGCTGTGCTTGGATCGATCGCGCAATTGTTCAGACACTCGCATTCGCGTACGGTCCGGTTTCCTTGAGCATCAGGACCCCAACAGTCCCGTATATGAAGTAGGAGATGAATGAATTGTCAAGCGCGAGGGGTCCGCAGGTGAGTGGGCCACAGAGAGTCGTGCCAATGATGAGCGTGCGCTGTGCCAATGTGATGCGGAGTCCAAATTCATCTCAGCTTGAGGCCGGATCACTTGGATTCCCGGTAGCAACTTGCCGGGGAAGTACTAGCGCATAGACGATCAGCGTGAACGCGACGGCTTTCCGGTCCACTGCTCGGTGGTTGATGAATAATTACATCGACAATGCTAAGGCGAGCCACTGTTGCATGACGAGTACAGCTATCTCAGCGTGGTGGCGGAGTTGGCATGCCGTGCAGGCACACGATCCAGCTACACCATCATGCCACTGCGGGGAACATCAGTATATGCGGTATAAAAAGGGGGCACTCATGCAGGATTCGACATCGCCACCCCCCACTCCTCGAATCGACGCCGCATTCCTGGAGCATCATGCAGTATGTCTTGGATTTTCCTCCAACAGGATCTCCCTCGCTCGGTACGGTTTCGGACGCCACGAAGTCGGGACGAAGCGAGTCGTCGAAGATGATGACAGGTGAATTGTCTGCTCGAGTCTGGATGTTCAACCGACAACTATGCTGACCAGGCTCGCTTGCGCAGAAAGTGGGCATAAGGAACTCACCTATTGCGAGTGCCTATTCGTCCTACGTTTCACGGGTTTGTGAACCTTGTCGCGGTTCCAGAAAGGAAGCCAGACCGTTCGCGGGTCTGGTTAATTCCTTTTCATGGGCCGTGCTCTGGTGCTTCCTTGGGTGCAAGGAAGCATTAGGGCACGTACCATGAGAATGGAAGAGATCAGACCAGCGAGCACTTGGCTATTCCTGGTCCTCAAGCCCCAGATCCCTACCATACTTCCTCGCACACTCGAGAACCAGGACAAAAGCACGGTGAGTCGAACAGCACCATCGTTCCACATCTGATGACACATGCCTTTGACGGTGCATCCAGTGTCTACAGCATGTCCATCAACAAGCATTTTGTAGAGAAGCGTTTCTCAGTGTGGCTTACCGAAGGACGGCTCCTCTCCATTTGGCTTGTACACAGTCGTTGTGCTCTGCGATAAACTCAACCTAAAACTAACATATACTGCATTCACCTAGATGGTAGCGTAGAGGGGGAACCAATACCTGCTCGGTGCGTGCGCATATTATCACCGACCGTGTGATATGCATATACTCCCCGCTTACACCGCATCAGGATCCTGGCGAATAAGCTCAGCGGACCCTATGAACGCTCGTTCCAGAACAAACGTGAGGACGGCGATATCCGCTCGGTGGGAGCGTCATAGCAGAGGCCGAGCTCGTCGCTCTCCAATTCTAATCCCCCGCTGCTAGACGTCCTGCTCCCACGTCGGTCGTAGGCGAGTCGTTCGCACTATATGCGACCAGGAGAAGGCCGCGAGGAATCTCGGAAGGTTTAAGAATGGCCAGCCGAGCGTTGTGTGTGCTGGGAGATCCGCAGAGGTCACGTAAAAAAAGCTGGTGCGCCGTGACTTTGACCGCGAATCTGACGACCAGCAGCCGGCGGCTCGCGCTCAGGCTTGATCTTCTCCGCCGACTCGGAGTCTCGAGCTCGCTCCACGAGAGCGTGACACGGCTCTGTCTTTCACTTCTTCCTTATCCTTGCTGCTGCTGCTGGCTGGCTGCACACGCGGACGCCGCCGGATCGTCCGCTAGGTCGGTCGTCGCCGTCAAGGCCGAGGAGACAACGTTTCAGAACTTTTCCGGACCACACACCAAGACACGCGTTGGGGTCGCATTTACACGCGTCTGCAACATTCTCAAGGACCGTCGCGCCAGGCCTGAGGGGAATGAAGCGGCTCTCGGGAAAGCACCCTCCCGACGTATATCCAGGAAGGAGAGCGAGACGGATGTTGTGACAGTGGCGATCGAGCGGTTCAGGTTGGGTGTGCGGAGGGACATCGACGGCCCAAAGGCCTGGGATTTGACAAAGATTGTGTACGTCTCTCAGAATTCATATCACAGCATATACCGGAGGCTAGCCGCTGTACGTTTGCAGCTCAAGGATGCTTACTACGACGCCCACTACTCTGACAGGCTATGTTCGTTTCTGCGTTCGCGACGAGTCTCTTTTGCGGCACCTGCGCACGGTGGGAATGTTCAAGACGACGTGGCACTGCTTGTGCAGTCAGTTCACAAGAGCACCGATATGCGACGTAAGCAACAAGATGATTGATAAATGCGCAATCTACAACGCTACGACTCCACATCACGCCCATCTACCCGGGACCACAGGCATAGAACTACTCAATCCGCCGTCGACGGCGATGTTCTGCCCGTTGACATAGCTTGCGTCATCTGCGTCGTCAACTCGCAGTCAGTCTCTTCCATTGATTCCATTACGTAACGCAGGGTCTTACCAGACGCAAGGAAGGTAACGACGTTCGCAATTTCTGCAGGGGCGTCGTGAATACGGATGACAACGTCAAGCAAGACCAGCCGCACCGTCCGCGATTCCGTAGCGACCCAAGGGGTTCAGCTGACCGATCTTACCACCCGCGCCCTTCTGGCGAGCATATTGGAACACGGCAGTCGTCATTCCGGTCTCGATGAGGCCCGGGCATATGGAGTTCACGCGTACGTCCGTCTTTTGCAGCTGGTAGACGGACGTCTGGGCCATGTTGTTCACTCTGCATTGTCTGTCAGTAATGCATCTGTACGTATGGGCACCGGGCGTACGCTGATTTGCTCGCGCTGTCTGTGGAAGCGTAGTCAATACGCTGTCAACATGATGTCGTTCTGATGGCTTACAATCGACTGTCCCTGCGCCTGAACGTAGCCCGGCGACTGCCGACGAGCGTGTAAATGAAGCGGCTGTACCTTCGCTAGCTTAGAGAACCTACCAGACGCAGTCATGATAATGCTGCCTCCACTGAGATTTTTGCCACGTGAAGGGTTAGTCTTCATCATTGCCTCAGAGCCATGCTTCAAAGCAAGGAAGCATCTTCGTGCGAACCCCACGTGAGCGAAGTCGAAGTGAGATGGGATCGTCCTACTCACGAAAGCGTGTTGATCCTGAAGGTGTTCATGAACGTCTCCGCGCTCGTGTCTTGCAGATGTTGATTCGTCGCGATGCCAGCCTAACCATCACATCAGTCCGACCTCTAGGACGTAACATTGCGGAGCGCGTCACGTTAGCGAAGAAGACATCCAGCCTGCCTTCCTCCTGGAGGGCTTGCTTGCAGACCCCCGAGATTGCGGCGTCATCCGCGGCGTCGGCAGCCAAAGTGGTCACCTGCTCAGGACATGTTGAGCGATATGGAACGAGTGGGGAGTGTGTAGTCATGCCTTCACGTCGGGGTATCTCTCCTCGATCGTAGACTTGAGGTTGGGCAAGTTGGTGGGATCGAAGTCAATGAGGTATAGATGCGCCGCGCCTACATCGCCGACTAGAATTGAGTTTCCTGATGCAGCGTCGACTGAGGTGCGTACCCTCGTGTGCGAACTGCAGTGCAGTAGCCCTCCTGCGCGAGACGAGTTACGACTTCTAGTTTCTAGCACGCCGAGACGCAACCAGACGTACCCAATGCCAGCCAGAGATCCTACGCCCGTCACTATGCACACCTTGCCCTTCAGCCTGCTACCCTGCGGCCTCGTCTTCAGCTGCGCCTGGATCTGCTCGAGCCGCGCTGCAGTGCGCTTCGCGAAATCCCCGTCGGCGCCGCCGGGAGCCCTGACATTGGCGTACAACGTCTTGGACATTTCTGATGTGTATCCGAAGGTCGTTGGGGTAGGCCGTGAGCGAAGTAAGGAGAGATATACGTGAGTGGCATCACGTCGGAGGCCATCGCGGCCAACGTGAGCGCTCAGCTGACCGGGGTTTCAGCGGGCGTTATTGCGTTATGAGATGTGATGGGGAGTATGCATGTGATACCGGCTGACTTGTCGTCCGTTGAGCTCGACTGCGTCCTGTCACCTGTGATTCGTTGGAAGATATCACAACGTACACACAAGTACGGCCTCAACTGTGGGGTGTGGGGAGACGCCCTCGAAATACCATAATTGACGAGTGTTGAAGCATACTTGTGTTCGGGTGTTTGTTCCCTCGATATGTTTCGCAGCGGGTCGTGTATGAGTGACTTTCCCTGAATCCAAGACTCAACTCAGCACGAGCGTTCCGTTCATCCTTGTTTGTCTCCTGAGATTCTTCGAGAGGCATACTGCTACTCAGGTATGAGATCGAATTGGACCGATGAACGCGCCAAGAGCCGGAATCGGACTGATCGATCTGAATTTGACGAAGAAGCTTCCCAAGTCAAATTCGGCGTCTAGCTTCCAGCAAACACACTTCCCGTCCTTCGGCTTTCGCTCTACCAGCTATTCGACAGCTCGAGATAATCACTTGCAAACTATGGAAGAAGACATACAAGCACAGGATATCCCGCAATTGACTTCTCGGGATGTTTCTCCTCCCACGGAACCACTGGCACCTACAAGTACGCGAACCTATCTGAACGAGCTGTAGTGCGATGTCGATAACCCCACGGCGCAGTGCTCATCAAGAAGCTGAGTCTGACAGACAAGCTGTTGACACCTGCTATCCTCCTCGCCATGATCGTGGGCGTAGTCATCGGCGAGTTCGCCCCAGGCGTGCAGTCCGCGTTCGACACCGCGCGGTTCGCCAGTGTCTCCGCACGTATGTCTTCACTTCCACTCCCCAACCGCGCTCCCACCCGCTCACCACTCCCCAGCAATCGCAATCGGGCTCATCATAATGATGTGGCCCATCCTCACGAAGGTACACTACGAGGCGCTCCCGCGGATCCTGCTCACCCGGCGCATGCTCGCGCACGTCCTCCTCTCGCTCCTCCTCAACTGGGTCCTCGCCCCGCTCGTCATGCTCGCGCTCGCAGCTCGCGTGGGCGGCGCTGCCCGACCTCCCGACGTACCGCACGGGCGTGATCATGGTTGGCCTCGCGCGCTGCATCGCGATGGTCATGGTGTGGAACGCGCTCGCGCGCGGCGACGGCGACTACTGCGCCGTCCTCGTCGTCCTCAACAGCGTCCTTCAGATCGCGCTGTACTCCCCGTACGCGGTGTGGTTCGTGAACGTCATGGGCGGCGCCGGCGCGGACATTCGGGTGTCCTATGGGGACGTTGCGATATCAGTGCTCATTGTGAGTGCACACCATGTATCGCCCGTTGAGAGCGGTACTAAACGGCTATGCCCGTACAGTACCTCGGGATCCCTCTCGGCGCAGGATTGCTGACCAGATTATTCTTCCTCGTCTTCACCTCTCGCGAATTCTTTACCGCGCGGTTCCTCCCTCTCATCTCCCCGCTGGCGCCCCTCGGCCTGCTCTACACCATCATCGTGCTCTTCGCCTACCAGGGGCACCACATCCTAGACAACATCGGGCCTACGTTCCGCGTCATCGTCCCGCTCGTGCTGTACTTCAGTATCATGTGGGCAGGCGCGTTCGCACTCGTGTGGTACCTCGGGCGGCGCGCGGTGGCGAGGCGGCAGGTGGGCGCGGATGCGTGGAGCTATGAGATGGCGGTTGTGCAGAGTTTTACGGCGGGGAGCAATAACTTCGTGTGTGGTGCGAGCTGGCTGCGAAGACATTGATCTGATCGCATAACAGGAGCTTGCTATTGCCGTGACTATAGCCGTATACGGCGTTGGCTCCGACCAGGCGTTAGCGGCGACGATCGGTCCGCTGGTGGAAGTTCCCGTGCTGCTGGCACTGACATGGCTCGCACTCTATCTCGGGAGAGCCCTGAGATGGGGTAACATTCAGAGCGAGGACGATCCGGAACCAGCAGACATGGGCATGCGGGAGATAGCGGCCACAAGCATCGAGCCAGAGAAGAGGAAGGAAGATGCGGGGCTGGGCCCACTGTAGGCCATGGTTAGCTATTCAGTATGTGACAAGTATTCGGAATCACGGGGAAAAGGAACCCGCATATGTCTTTCGTACCTGTATGGTTGAGCACGGGCTCCCGATACTAGTTTTGGCCTACCACGACCCGTTCCTTGTCCCAGGGATCTTTCCAGACCTCGATGTGCTTCATGTGCGCCTTGCGTTCTAGGATGTCCGCGACGGCGCCCGCCTGGCCCTCACCTACTTCGAGCGCCACGAGCCCATCCTCCTTGAGCAATTTCGTGGCCGGGTTGACGAGCAATTCAGCGATAGTGTGATAGAACGTCAAGCCTTGGGCCTCCCGGCATGGCGGCATCTCGCCGGACGGGTCGCCGATCAGTGCACGCGGGTCCTCCCAGTCCCTCACCGACGACGGCAGCCTGTCGTAGTCTTCTCTTGTGATGTACGGCGGGTTCGACGTCACGATGTCGTATGGCGGTCGCAAATCGCAGCTTGCTACGAACGCGGGGTCGCGGATGTTGCCCAGGAGCGGCAGGAACGTGTTGCGATGATTTCGAATGTCCTGGCGCGCAGGCGCCACGGGTGGCTCGGCGATCCCGCATAGCGCCGCGTTGTCCCGCGCGAGCTGGACCGCGGCCATGGAGACGTCGACCCCGGTCGCGCGGAGAGTGCCCGCGGGGAGCAGGTGGCAGAGGAGAATGGGGATACAGCCCGAACCCGTGCAGAGGTCAAGTAGCGAGATCGACGGTTTGTTCCTACGGGAAAGAAGACGGTCGGAAAGTCGTATCGTCCAGTCTTCCGTTTCTGGCCGGGGGATGAGCACGGGAGGACGCGTGAGGAGATTGAGCGGTCCGAAAGGTTGGGAGCCTTGGCACTGCTGTGAGCTGATGGGATACCTGATGCGCATGAGGTGAGGAGCCCTGACAATTACTATTAGTGGGGAGGCCTGACCCCGAGCTCGACTTTTTGTCCGGACGAGCCCCCGCCTTGTCCGGATGGCAACAGGCCTCTGGCCATGTTCGCGCTGCTGCATGTCCGGACTGGGTATGAGTCCGGACGTGCATGAGGCCTCCGCCTGCCCGACACCCACTTTTGTCCGGACTGGATGAAGCCTGAAGCTCACGTTTGCGCGATCTTTGTCCGGATGAGGACCAGGCATCCCCACCAATTGTCAAGGGTCCTCATGAGGTGATCACACTGACCTAGGATGTACTGGAGGGGTTCGCCATTGAGTCTGCGCCGAAGCATAGTTTCGATGTCGGCAGAGCCCGGAGAGATTTGCTTGAGATGTTTTTGCATCCATCGTATCTCGTTCCGGGCTTCTTGTACGCCAATCGACTGCTTGAGTAGCACGCAAAGACGAGTGACGACAGGAGAAGTCGATGAAACGGGCATGATAGGATGCAGTGGGGTGGCGTGCAGGCGCCGCGGTTAGATAACCTAGAAATGAAGAGAGAGGATAGGCAGGGCCGTGACGGTCGACGAGGAGCACGTCCGACCGGCTACCACCGTGACCGCGAAGCCTGCGCCGCATCACGACTGCAGTGACAAGCGCGTTCGGACTCCGACGTCGGTGCCACCGACGCGTCTCCCTCCGACAGGAATCCGCGGTCCTATCGGCCGCGAAGGCACTCAACAACTTTGAGGTGTCTTACAACAAGCCGCTCATCTGGACGCTCGCTACTTAATTCTAATCCTGCGTGCCGTAAGGCTGATCTGAGAAGCCATGGCACGCAGCCGAGTTCCCATGCTGATTGCTCGAGTGAACGTCAGATATAATACTCTGCCGTCCATCTCAGCAGCAGTTTTAGTGCGTAGCATTGGCAATAAGCTACATAGTAGCATTCTTGCACAAGGATGAAGAGAAAAGTGTGACGATTGAGTCATCGTGACTGTGTAGGCAGGAGGTAAGTAAGGGCGTCTGACCGCTCGGGCCGGAAAACTGGGACCTAGAAAAGGCAAGTCGCGCACGTACCCTGGCGCTCACTTGACAAGTGCAGTGATTCGCGGTTGAGTTCGCCTTCACATCCTCCTCAGGCTCTTGCCTCCGGCCCTCACCCCCCACGCCCTCTTTCATGTCGTCCGCATGCTGTCCTCTCACTCTTCCCTCAACGACGCTCGCACCATGCCCACAACGATAGCCCAACGACCGCCTAACCCGTACCCAACCACCTCTGCCTCCTCCACGCACTCCGAAACCGACCCCGCAAACCCGGATCCCAAGAAAAAGTTCGTCGTGAAGCGAAAGCGAACCCTGGACGGTGCTAGCGACAGCGCTGAGTCTTCATCGCAACCCCCTCGCACACGCGAAGGCCCCAAGAAGAAAAAGGCCAACCGTGCATGCGCGAGTTGCCAGAAGGCCCATCTTACCTGCGACGACTGTATGTCCTTCTGCTTCAGCCTACTGCCCCGGCCCTCTCCCGCACCTCTTCCTCGCCGGATTCCAGGGACATGCTTGTTTTCTCCCTCGCACACCTCAACGGCAATAGTATGGCACCGTCTGGTTGCTGCGAGGACAGTTACCCACGAGCTGTGCGGGGGTATGTCTCGCTCAGAACTTTCGACGATCTCCCACTGAACTTGTCAGTGATGCTATCCCCGCATTTCTATTGATCCACCCCGATTCTGTGCGACGACGCGGGGAAGGCGCTTGGCATCCCTCTCAACCCACACAGGGTTCCCCCGCAACTCCGCGTCCTGGCTCAGAGTAGTTGCTTGGTGCGCAGTGCTAGTTCTTGGTTTCTGCAACAAGAGGGGCTACTCTGCACCAAGGGATTACGCAAAGTCTCATGCGGTGTTTCCGACGTCACGGGTGTGCTTAATTAATCCCGTTGACCGCATCACCTCTGGGATACCTAGGCCCTGAGTCGGATCGTCTGATTGACTTGTTTCCACTTTCGCACGTGGCTGACCAGTGGTCGTCTCTGTCACGCAGCACGCCCATGTCAACGATGCGTCAAGCGAGGAATGGCTGACCAGTGCACGGAAGGCCATCGCAAGAAAGCCAAGTACCTTTTGGATGAGGAGGAATTGCGTGAGTCGTGTTCCTATCTCCACGCCCCCATCCTGATGGCTCCTAGCAGATGCTATGAAACGCGCAAAGTCTGGTGACCCCTCGACTGCAGCCTCTGAACCACCCACCGTATCACAACGTAATGCATCCCTATTCCTCTTCTCCTTTGCATAGATAACGAGCCTGTCCGACCAGCCCCACCACCAGAACCTCAGTATCCGGCAGCCGATCCGATGTATGCGCAGTACACAAACCAAGCGGCATATGGGGCCGGGTCCGAAGGTGCCAACCTTGAATACAGCATTCTCTCCGCCATCTTGGGCAACTCCCCAGAGCCGACCTCTCAAGGTGGCGCTGGAAGTCCCACCATCAACCCAGCCGTCCCGTCCACCACCTACCCCGCTCCCTCCAATGCGTCAAATATGGTCTCAACAAGATGGCCTTCAGACGCTTACGCCGGGTCGGCACAACCCGCCACAGGCTACGCCTCGAGCGCAGGTGCTGGGCCCTCGAACTACGCAGAGCAAGCTCAACTCGGCATGCAGTCGTCCGCGTCGAACCCGCCCCTCGCCGCCGCCCAGGCCCTCGCCTCCGAATACAACGGGTATTCGTCGACCGGGTTCGCCCCTGGCCAGGGGAGCCCGCCATCCCTGAACGTCCCGGGCCAACAGCCAGCCCCGGTCACGTACGACTACACCGCCTCCGCGACCGCACAGGCGGCGCCCTCGTCACCGACGCAACGGTTCGCGCCGTACGCCCAGCGCGCGCAAGCCGTCGGCGCGTCGATACCGGGGGCGATGCGCGCAGAGCGCGGGGTGGCGTGGGCGAGCCAGTCGGGGGTCAGTGCGGGGTCGGCGCTCGCTGCGAGCGCGCAGACGGGCGCCAAGGTGTACGAGGCGGTCACGAAGCCGTATGATTACACGGAGGGGTACCACTTTTTGATGAAACACCTGCCCACAAGGTGCGTCGCGCGGCTCTGGGTGCTCGCCGCATCGCGCGCGGGGATGCTGAGATGTGGATGTGGCTTCCCGTAGGTTCGAGAAGAACGATATCCTGCGCATCGTGCGCGCGCTGGCGATCTTCCGGCCTTCCCTCATCGCGCTGCAGATGCCACTGTCCGAGGAGGACGAGGTGTTCGTGGAGAAGTGTTTTCAACGCTCCCTCATCGTGCGTTCATCGCGGTTTGTTCGGCGTGTCGCATTTCTGAGCGGTCGTGTGTAGGAACTCGACAAGCTGGTCTCGTTCAGCGGTACACCGACAGTGGCGTGGCGGAGGACGGGCGAGATCTGCCTCGTCGGCCCGGAGTTCTGCATGCTCACGGGCTGGGAGAAGGAGGAGCTCGTCGGACGGCGGAAGTACATCTACGAGGTGCGTTTTGTTATCCCGGGCGCGCGGTCGGGCCAACTGATGGGGGTATGCGTGTGGCTAGTTGTTCGAAAACCAATCGGTGGTGGAGTACTGGGAGAACTTCGCCAACCACGCCTTCGAGAACACGACCCAAAGCGTGTACTCGCATTGCGTCCTCCTCAAGCCTTCTGGAGCCCCGGTGCCCTGCACTTTCTGCTTCTCCATCAAGAGAGACATCATGGACCTCCCGAGCCTTGTCATCGGTACGTCTCAGGCGAGCTTGTGTTCCCGGACGGAGCATTGACTGGACGTGCAGGGCAATGGCTTCCATTAATATGACCGCGCATATATCCTCCATTCAGGACAGTCCGCATTCTGCATTTTATCTGTAACGCTATCTCGCTCTCGCTTCCACGGCTGCTCTCTGTCTCCTCCCTCCGCCTCATATTCTCATTCGTATCAGCCGCCACGCGCCCTATTTATACTATACGTGCATCGGGCGTCGCTGTAGTTCCGAGTATCCTGTTTGAGATGAAATCGAGAAGTGTATCTGCATGTACAACAGTTACTCGTGGCGTGCGCCTGTCCAACCTTCGAACCGAAGAACGCACACTCGTGGGGGCGTATGAAGCATCAAACCAGCAGAAGCCGTAAGGGGTCCTGTCCGGGTAAGCCATACTGGAATAAATACGTCTAACATAAGGAACTTCACCCCCACGTACACCCCCACTATGCGTGGCGCGTCCCTTACACGGCGTCCGAGACGGTTGCGTATTCGCTCTCGATGCCGGGCTCCATGATGCAGGCATGACCGAGGATTAGGACGCCCGATGCGCCGACGAGCCAGAAGAATGTGCCGAGCGGGGAGGACCACCACAGGAGGGGGATACCGATGACGAAGAGCGCGGTGTAGAGGGTCTTCTGCGTGATGAGCTGGTCACCTACTTGCACCGGCTCCGGTGCTTTGTGAGGGCGGGGTGAGCGGGGGAGAAGGGGATGAGATGGGGCGGAGCGTACCGAATTTGTTGATGGCGGTGAACCCGCCGATGAGGAAGCCGAGCGAGATGAGCAGGAGGACATTCGTGATGAGCGCGTACACTGCGAGGACGCCGACGATGACACCATAGTTGCCTGCAAAGCGCGGTTAGTTATGCGGTTGTCGCTGATGCCTCCAAGCAGGAGCGATAATACACACCGGAGAAGTATCTTGTGTTGTAGGATATGCGCTGAGGAGCACGGGGGTAAAAGGTGAGCTGCCCGAACGCGAGCAGAAGAGGATCGACTTACTGAGGTAGCTGTGTTCATGTCCGCCGGTTTTGAGAGGCGGTGATGGTCGAAGAACTCGCTCAGCGGGCGGAGTGCGCTGAGACGGGTCTCCTACATGGGACAACGTCGTGAATGAGCAAACTGGTTCGAGGAAAGACAGTCGTCCGACTGCCTGACGCGCTGCAAACGCACCCGGAAGGACTTGATAGTTTCGGTGACACGGAGGACGGTCTCCATGATTGCTGAGTCTAGGTGCACACGAAGTGGGGGATAGGTAGGGCAAACAGACGGCGAAGTAGTACGAAGCGGTTTTTGTAGTGTACAGGGGACGGCGGGATGGCGGTTCAGTGTAAGTGTGTAAAGCGAGTCGTGGAAGTTTGGCCGCCGAGTCGTGTGCCAGCGCCTGCCAGCGCGTGCGCGCCTGCGCCGCAGGCCCCGCAGTGGCTGCCTCTTGTCCTATCCCGTCATTGTCTACGTCCTGCTCGGCTCTCTGAACCCTACCCGCACGCTATCCGCTATCCAACGCGACACAGGCCGAAGATGATACGGAGGGACCCCACGCTCATCGGGATGACCGACGCGGACGTCCAGCAGGTCCGCGACATGCTTGCTGCTAACCACGCCCGCAAGGCCGAACCCACCCGCAAATGGGGGGATTTCAAGGACAGAGTACCGATCGTTGATGAAGCTGGGGCGTCCTCCTCGCAGCCTTTCGTTGCGGCTGAACATGCAAAGAGAGAGCGGGAGGCGATGACGAAAGGCCAACGTCTCGGGCTGCGGTGAATACCTTGTTGATTGTGAGTCCGCATTCGTACTTGCAGATGGTCTTGAAATAATGGAGGACACGTTCAGGCTTGTGCAAATAAACTGGTGGAACTTCGACTGTGATGTATGATATGCCCGAGATTGTTACGTTTTGGAACGAGCAGTACCGTGAGTACTTGCCAATGATAGATACCTCCCCACTACCCCGTCAATGGCCTAGGGAAAGTCTAAAACCTTTTCGTTGGGCGGCGTTGCGTCTCAGGCCGCCGAGTACTGGCAGTCCGGGCCATCTCGACCCCGAGGAGAGAATCCAGAATCACCGTTTGCCTATCGTTGACCGCTGAGAGAATGCCTTCACGCACAGGGTGTGGGCCATTCTCCACAGAGACATCGCCATGCTTCATATTTGTTGCCGGCCTGGTGCCTGCCATTCGGTCAGGATGTGCATCGCCTTGCTGCGCAGTACGCAATCTCCTTTTTTGCATTTATGGTGAGCAGCCCGTTCATTGCCAGTTTCCCCCCTACCATGTAGGCGTTGTATGTCACCACCGTAGGAAATGACGTATCTCCCTGCAGATTTCTTTGTTCTGCATGCCGTTTCTGGTCGCTTGGCGACACCCCGAAGAAGCGTCCACGGTCGCTTTGACCAGGTTGACCTCGGTGCGTGTGTCTTCGGTAGTTCTCCGTTTGCTTTCGGATAGCTTCGAATTCGCACTTTGGGGTTACCAATTTAGCTTTGCCCCTGTCATCATCAGCGTCTTGGCTATATTGAGGTCTACGGCCTCCGCCACAGCTCCTTCATTCAGTTTGTGGCTTCTGTGGCCCTTGACCCATTTGAGATAGGCGTCTGCTGGTCGTTGCCCGAGGTTGCTAACCAATTTGCGTATGACCAGTGCATTCGCCACACTGATATACCCAGTATCCTCGTGGGGTTCATCGTGGCCTTCACATCGTGAATGGTGAGTTGTGTTTCACTGAAGAATGCAAGAACCCACTGCACGCTGGCGTAGCAAGGTCAGTGAGTAACCATTGTAGCATGCCCGCCATCCTTGTTCTAGCCAGCACGCGGGTCGTTACTCGCACACGGCATGAGTAACGTGGTTTGGCAAAAGCGTTTAGACAAAGCATACTAGTGCAAAGCGATCCGATCTCTCAATAAGTATTGTGGGGGGCCACATTCAGTCTAGTAACCACCCTCCTTCCTCCTATAAAGCGCAGCTACTCGCCTGGCTTTCCCTCTCCATCGTCCAGTCATGGCTCCCTTGACTCTTCGCCAGGCGAACGCCCCGCGCGCGTTCTGCGAAATGCCCCAGGAACTCATCGACAGAACCATCGACCTTCTACGGGGCGACACGGCTGCGCTACGTGCCTGTAGCCTCACCCACAGCGCTCTGCGCTCTCGCGCGCAGTTCCACATCTACCACACTGTCCACTTGACGCCGCAACGATGGACCAAATACGACGCGCTCGCCAAGCAGTCGCCCCATCTCGGCAGCAACGTGCGCCGCCTCCACGTCGAGCAGCCCGTCGGGCTGCTCACAAGGTCTAGCGTGCAGAGCCCGCGTGCCTACGGCTACGAACAGTTCGCCAGGCCACGGACCACGCGAGAGCCGCCGTTGTTTCCGGCTGCGACAACCCTCGAGCTGCAAATGCTGGACAAGACGGCCCTATCCCCGCTGCTGCTCAGTAACGTATGCGACCTCCGGACGATCGAAACCATCTCTCTTCGAGCTTGCATTTTTTTCAACATGGGCCATGTCGCGGATTTCATCTGCAACTTCCCGCGCTTGAGGTCGCTCTCGCTCTGCGACCTATTCACCGCAGATGATTACAGACCGGGGTCCACGAGCAAGGACAGGTCGTACGCGATCACAGCCTCGGTGAACACGACGGTCCCCCCTGCTCTCGAGGAGCTGCGTTTCGTATCCAATACGCTCATTCTAGGCGCGGAGAACGCTATCAGCCTGACGAAGTGGCTCTTCGAGCAAGGGATGCATGCTCGGTTGTCTACACTGGAGATCAGTGCCGCCCGCCGGGCGGATGTGGCTACTCTCAGTGCTTGCTTGGGCCAGCTTGGACCGCGCCTACAACGTCTGTACCTTGCCATAGAGCAGCAGGACGACGATGGTGAGTCGTCATCAGTTCCTCCATCATATACTCTCCTCACAACCACCTCTGCTGCAGCGTCGCTCAGCGATCCCCTCACGCTTTCGTCCAACACTGGCCTGCGTACCTTGGGCTTATGGGGTCTGAAGCTGCACGCTGATACCGAGAGCCGGAGACCGAGACCGTCGCTCGCCTGGGTACCGCGCGTGCTCAAGGAGCTAAGCACCCCGGTGCTGGAACATGTTCACCTGCAGTTTCGCGCGGGAGGCACCTCGCCATCTGACTTCGACACTCTCGACTGGGCCGCAATCAACGATATCCTGTGTGACCAGCGATTTGGCAGCCTCCGACGGGTCACGATCGAGCTGCTGCGAGGGTACAACATCAAGGATGCGATGTGGCCTTATGTCGAGGCACGCATGGCCGGGTTGCATGCTCGGGGCATTGTGGTGCACAGTTACTCTAGTATATAACCATTCTGATAGTTGTATACGAGCTTCTGTTTTGCCAGCTAGTTGGGCTCATTATTGAAGTATGTCATTATTCTCATGAACACACGTTGCCACCTGCCCCGGCGGGATTTTCAGAGTACTATGTACCTCACTCGGGCTGTTGTGTCGCGCCGAGGCATTGACGAGCGGCGACTTCCAGAACCCTGCCTCAATGGGCTCTACAGCAGAAGCCAAATGATGACCCTTCTAACACCGTTTGTAGTACCCAATGTGGCAGCGACGATCCTATGACAGCCCCCGTGCACGGCGGCCGCGCTTCCCTTCCCACTGGAGAACGAAGCCTCGGACTCGTGTGCTAATGATTACTGCAACAGAGTGGATGATAAGATAGTTCCTCATTAATTCTGGTCTGTAGGGGCATGGCCATCCTCCGCCAAAGTACTGTCCTGAGCCAATGCACTTGCAGTGCGCCACCTGCCGGAGTCGATCGAGTGGCCGGGAAAATCCCGACGGGGCTGGATTTCACGTGCCACATGCGCCCGAGACTTGAATTGAGAGCGAGCAGCCACGGGTGCTCGTCTTTCACACTTGTATATATATCTCCCAAAGCTTACGTCCGCACCGCATTCTCCAGGCCCCCTCGCTGCCCTCTACCACCACCATGTCTCTGCCGCTCCTCGTGAACAGTGCTGATTGCGGACCTGTGAACCCGTTGCAGGGTCTCACCAAGACTTTCGATCGGGACCGTGGCATTCAGCAGGTGGCTACCCATGCTGTTTTAGGGTGCTTATACTGAGAAGGGTGGGATGTGTAGGACCATTTTGGGGCAGGGAGGGCTGGTTCTTCGAAGGAGGTGAGTGTACTCCGGTTCCTACGTGTTCAGCCACCCATATACCCCCGCAGGTCTTCCGTTCGCAGTATTCAGCTGCGGCAGGATCAAGCCAAGATGCAGCCCGCTTCTTTGCCAATCACTCATCTCCTGCGCTTGCTTCCCCGCCTCCTACTTTTGACCTCGCTGCACTCAATCTAGCGTTACCTCAGGCCCCCGTACTGACACCACAGAGGCAGATGTCTATGTCGCCTCTATCCGGTGCGTCGTGGGCCTCAGATTTCATGCAACAACCCGGAAAGCAGTCCGCTGTGCCGCAACACTCGGCCGCTCAGGCGTCGCCTCAGTTACAAGCGCAGCAGCAAGAGGCCGTCCATGGTCAGTCTCAGCACTTCTCCCCTAGCGGTATGGCATCGAGTGCGTACTGTCCTTGGTAATCGTGGCTCCTGGTGTCGCTCAGTGCTTAGTAGACTTTCGCCCATTCAGTCCGGTGGGCTATGGTATGACCGGTATGATGCCCATGGCCGGCCCCGCGTTTGCAATGCCCGTGAACTCCCAGGAGCCTGTCAGTCGAATAGATGGTACGTCCCCACGCCTTCGCCTACAAACAGATCCGTCCAACGTATGATCAGCCTCGCATTGGGAACGGGAGTTTCAAACACAAGAAGCCGCTCTGACGACTGTAGAACCCCAACAAGAGGTCTCTGCACACAACAGGGCGCATGACGGCGACGAACTCGCTCGGATTGCTGGTGAACTGGTCAACACTGTTGGAGAGGCTCAGAACTCGAAGTTCAAGAACAGTGAGTTCCTCGGCCTCATGCGGCAGTTGCGCGATGGAGAGGTCGTAGTCGATGGCGACAAAATGGTTCCGCGAGAAGAGGCATCGCCCGATGCTGCTTTGAGCTCAACCAGTGCGAAGGGTAAGGGCCGCGCTGTCGACCCTACCCCACTACACACCCTGTCTCCGGGGATGGGCACGCAGCAAAATATGCTCCCCGGGCTTTCCCACGAGGAAGCCGTCAGGCAGGCCTACGCCGAACCAGCCTCCGCTGAGGCCCACGGAGAATACGACGAAAGTGCACTCGACGCCTACCTCCGGCAGGATAACGAGGACTACATCGTCACGCACGAGGCGCGCTATGCCCCGCCCGCACCCGACCTGGCCTATGAGTGGTGGAACTCTCCACAGCGCGCGGAAGACGCAGATTGGGGCCGCCTTCAGAGAGATTGGGACTCTTTCGAGGCGACAGCGACCGGCATCCGGCCTCTGGCGCACTACCAATTCCAGCCGCACAACCCATATGTCCTCGGCGAGGCATCGCGGACGCGGCATCACGCGATGCACTCGAACGCCAGGGATTCCATCTTCGATGTGCGCCTGTACCTTCCCCGCTGTCTTCGCGCGCTCACGTTCTATCCAATTGCAGAGTGTTCTTGAGCTGGAGGCCGCGGTGCAGCGGGAGCCCACGGACGCGCTGCGGTGGTACGAGCTCGGGGTGAAGCAGCAAGAGAATGAGCGGGAGCAGAAAGCGGTGCAGGCGCTGCGGCGCGCGCTCGAGCTCGACCCGACGCACCTCCCCTCGTGGCTCGCGCTCGCGGTGTCGCACACGAACGAGAGCAACCGGCAGGGCACGTACGCCGCGATCTACGAGTGGGTCGAGCGCAACGAGCGCTACGGCGCGACGGTCGCGCGGTTCCGCGCGCTGAACCCGCTCGCGGACGACGTGCTGCAGACGGAGAAGTTCGCGAACCTGATACAGTGCCTGATCGAGATGGCGCGCGGCGACGAGAGCGGGGAGATCGACGCGGACATCCAGATTGCCCTCGCGGTGCTGCTGAATACGAACGAGGTGCGTGGCGGCGCTGGGGAACTGCCGATGGGTTTCTTGACGTCGCGTGGATGGCAGGAATACGCGAAGGCGCGGGACTGCTTCAACACCGCGCTGGCGATACGCCCCGATGTGCGTCCCGAGTTTCATATGCAGGTGGTTGCGTGCTGACAGGGTGATTGTGGTTGTAGGATTGGCTCCTGTACAACCGTGTTGGTGCGACGCTCGCGAACAGCGGGCAGCCCGAGGAGGCGCTGCAGTACTACTACCGCGCCCTGGAGCTGAATCCGGCTTACATCCGCGCGAGGTGCGGGCTCCCTACCCGCCGTCACCGACCTCACCGCTGACTTTCCCCGGTAGATTCAACCTAGGCATCTCGTGCATCAACCTTCGGGTATGTGGCTACCCTACACTGGTATCGCATCCCGATATCTGATACTCAGCCACCTATAGCGCTATGATGAGGCGGCCCAGCACATCCTCGATGCCCTCTCATTGCAGGACGGCGATAGCGTACACGAAGCCGCAGGGGGAGGTGACAAGCGCGGGGTCACCACTCTGACCTTGTGGGAGAGCCTCAAGACATGCTGCCTCCACATGCAGCGACTTGATTTAGCCAATCTTTGCGATCGTCAGGATCTGGAAGGTGGGGTTCACGCCACTGCGAGTAACAGGAACTCAATCTGATGTCATCTTGATGTAGCATTCCGACTCAACCACCAGCTGGCGTAACTTGTGTTTGGGATGCTATGTACATAATATAATGTGCTGGATGTATGGATGTTCGGGCTCGCGCTCTGTTGGACACGAAAACATGCGGTCCCTTATGACGGTAGTCACGCCACGTCGCGAAGTGCACTGGCAGCTTCTGTCCGCCCTCAACGTTTCGCCGCCCACGCGGGGAACCCGCAGTGGGGGCTGTGAGTGTGACCACTCACGCGCGCGACACGTCTAAAAGCGTAAATCACGAAGCGGCGCGATCCCGACACAGCTTTCCACCGGTGCCGTGTTCTCGAGGGCGATCAAATTCGCTTACATGGATCGCACGGGTGCATCTTATAGGGCGGCGCCGTCCCGCGCACCGAGGACTCCTCGTTGTGCGGGTCCCTGATCTCGGCGCCGGGCCCGACGGCCCCGCACTCCTTATTTCCCAGCGCTCCGATCAGCCGGAAAGTCGCGGCGGCTGGCTTACTCGCGTCGTCGTTCTACAACACCTGCCTAATGGGGAATTCGCCCGAGTGTGGCCTCCGTGATGCCGCCAGCTTGGGGGTAGAACTTGAACCAGCCCCAGTCACTGTAATATTTGCTGCAGCGAGGTGCGTTAGTCGCCGTTCAACGTTAGCAGCTTCTTTCCGGTCACTGAATGTGCTGATTGGTGCCACGTCTGCGCCAGACGCGCCGGAGTTGGTAGTACGGAAAACGAGTGAGCATCCTTGTCGGTCGTACCCACTACTAATGGAGCTACGGTGAGTCGGTGTAGGCTTGTTTCCTGATGCACGGGTACCGTTACAGGAATACGTACGAGAGTGGTGCTATTGGCCGAGCCGGCTTGTACGCTTGCCGCCGCGACGTTCATCGGCTGGGCGAGGCTACGGGCTTGGGCGGGCCAAGGTGAGAGACAGCGGCGGTTCCTCAACAATGATGCGCGGGCATCGGGGCACCCTCCTTGCCACCCAGACTTCACCTAAGTGGTAATTACGTTTCACCCTGATACGGTGAACGAACTGAATGCCTATTATTCAAGGGCGTGCGGGGGCCGGCCATTAATTCCTGGTATGTCTTTGTCACGGTAGGTCTCAGCAGGATCAAACAACAGTCACAGGAGAATACGCCACGCAGCGGTCTTCTTGCCTGCGCAACTCTGCCATCGCTCGATGTCGCGAAGCATGCCGCGTGTGCGGCGTCACGATGGTGTGCTCACTTCCTTAAGCCTCCAACGGGCGCGTAGGAGCTCCCCTCATTGCCCTATCACCGAGGACACGGACGCTCGACGGACGACGACGATCCAGCATACCTGGTACTGTGGAACAGGCAGTGATCAACTTTCTGGCGCAATTTGCCAAGGTTCAAGTTGCATGCTAAGGGGTATATGCCTTGGCTGTTTCGGTCGGTGAAGGCCACCCGATTGTGAGCACAAGACAAACTTCCGATCCTGATCGGACAGGATTTACTTCGGGAAGCGGTGTGGTTCAGTCAAGTAGTGGCGCTGTCTCATTTTATTTTCTCCGACAGAGCTTCCCCAACACTGTTGTCAATGGGCCCTCAAGGAGTCGTCCACTCAACGGTGCTGGTCCACAGAGGCACCCTCGTGAGCTTGACAAATGACAGGCGATCCATGAGCCGCATCAAAACGCCACGCTTCGCTGAAGCAACTCTCGTCGGAGAATGTGGCCTGGAATTTAGGTTTCACGTCCGAGTCGGCGGTACGATGTGACCGAAGGCCCCGAGACCAGTGCCACAGGAAACAGACGAATAAGACATAGGTCTGTGAACACGTCGTCCTGCTCAAGAGCCTGGAGGGCAGGGGGCTCGCGGCCAGCTGCAGCCTGAGACCGGGCAATCGGCGATGCCATTGGGATGCGCAAGCGTCCGCGGTTCGCGGACCGCCTGAGCCGGGGTGCACCGCACGGGGAAGAGAGGGTCTGAATGCTGTGCTCTTCGTTAGGGATGGCCTGATTGGCGCGTGCGCCCAAGATAGCGGACGCATTCCCACACACTCGTGCCACCCCCATTCAGATCGTGGTTCGCATTCCCGATCGAACATCGCGCGTTCTCACTGCGCCGCACCGGAAACTCGAGGCCTCCGGGTTCGAATTCGGCGAGCGCGCGCTGCTGCTGCTGCCTGCGATAGACAGATAAGCTCGCGCTGCTCGGCGTGCGTGGGGCGCCGGAGCGAACAGCAGGGTATCCATTGCGTGCTCGAGAGCAGGGGGAAAGCGAGATGACGACGACGACAACGACATATGTACAGTACAGTATACACGGGGAGATACGCGATATTGCGGATACGAGGTAAACTCAAGCTCTGACGTGTGTGGGACCGGCCTCGGTGCCATCAGACAAAATAGTCACCGGTCGCTGCGAGTGGTGGAAGTGCTACGGGCATCCCAGTCATCGTCCGCGGGGCTCAGCCGTGCGGCGGTCGCGGCCGCCTCGGCAGACTCGCGGCACTCTGCTGCACCGTCCGAGCGTACTGTTTGGAGCTGCGTGTCAGTAGAGTGCTTGTGACATTGGGCGGCGGCAGACGTACGGTGCCTCTGTCAGAAGAAAAAAGAAGACAGTCAGTCCGAAAAATGTCTCGGAAGGGTCTCGGGCGGCTACGCACGTTGAGAGCGTCCAGCCGACTGAACGTCTTGCCACACCCATGGCAGACGTTCGCCTGTGCCTTTGCTGTATGCAACGCCTGGTGTCTCCTGAATGGAAGCCGGTCAGCACGATCGGAGGCAATGCCGAACAGAACGCGGAGACTGACTTGCAGTCGTGTTGCCGCGCAAAGCCCTTGTTGCACCCGGGCCATTCGCACAGAAAGGGACGCTCCGCTGTATGAGAGCGAAGGTGTCCTGGAGGGAGGGGTTATGAGTGCCATGACACTGGAGACGCGAGCGCTCCGCCCACCTCTCAAATTAAATCTGCGAGTGAATGTGCTGCCGCAACCTGGGACGGGACACACGAAGTGCGCCTCGTTACGGCGCCTACTCGCACTCGCGGCTTGGGTGGCACTAGTCGTGACCTGTTGCTTCTCGACCTGCAGGATGGGAGGCAGACGAGGCAGGCCCGCTGCAGACGCGGGCGACAGCGCGGATCCACCGCCCCGAGTGAGAGATGACAGTGGTGGCAATGTGGTTTGTCTGGGTGCTGCGTGATTTTGGTATGGTGAAGAGGTCGGTGACCTAGACTGCTCGGGCGAAGTACCTCGGGCATCTCTGCCCATGGCCGAGCTCGGTATGATCGAGGGCAGTGGTGGAAGTATCGGTGGCGGTGGCCGTGGGGCAGACAATGTAGGCTGGAGGATGGGCCAGGTCTCTCTTCTGAGAGGAAAGCGTGGGCTGGACGCGCCGGGCTCGAAGGGGGGCAGTGTATGTCGACTCTTGAGATCGTGGCTGCGGGGTGCGGGCGCTACTGGATAGTAGTTCGCGGTATGGGGCGCGGGGCGAGGGCGATCGTCGAAATCGGTCGTCGGCATTGAGGTTCCTGGCTGTGTGCACGGAGGCGGGTGGTAGTGGAGAGTGGAAGATGGAAGATAAGAGGCGCAAGGATACTGGGGATAAGTGGCAAGAACCGAAGCAGCTCTCGAGGCGTCCACTTCCATTGTCAGGCCGTGACTGACAGTGGGCGTCTGCAGATAACCGTTTCTGATATTCGGATGCTTATGGGACTGGCGTCCGTGGCGGAGGCAGTTGGTCAGAAGGGACGGAATTGACAGTTGGATGCCAGCGAGGCAAGCGTGTGGTCTGGTCTGCGAGTTCTGCGGGGGAATCAGGCGTGCGGCGTGGAGATGTCAGTGGGCAGGAAGGTCGAGAAGACGGGCTTCATATATACGTGAGTGCCTTCCCCTGTTTAGCCACCGCGGGGGGTGCACGGTCGGGCGCACCATGTCTGATTGCGAAGCTGTGATGCGCGCGTACTGCCACCGCAAGCCAACCTCCCCTAGCCTGGCAGCGACCGGCCACGACGGTCACGGTCTCTGACCGTCTGCCATCTGCATGCCGGCACCTTGTCTGACCATCAGGCGCCCAACCTTCATTCCAGGCGCCAATCTCAGATTCCAAATCGGGCCCAGCACCATTAGCCGCCCGCTTTCCCATTTGACTTTGACGGGCAGCACAGCCTCTGCTCCCAATTATACCTCCTCCTGCATTCGCGCCACCACTGCATACGCTGCATACCCGCTCGCACTCACTAGCCACCCTGCCTCCCCCAGCCCGGCGAGCCAGGGCGACCGACAGCTTCCCGCGCTCAGAGCGCTGAAACGCTCCCGCTCGGACCCAGGGAGAAGCCTATCAGCGGGTGTTCCAGCGAGCAGCCGCCCAGCCTGCTCTGACCCCGGCCGCCGTTACGGCGGACCCTTGTACCAGAATAAACACACACAGTGACCCAACGCGGCACGTTGCTATCCAGTGAGTACAATCACAACCACACAGCTGCGCTCCGCCAGAGACCGCACACGTAGTAGCGGGCGCACAGCTTATACAGGGCGCTCTCAGAAGGTGACGTGAGTGATCTGCGGCGGTACCCATCTTGTCTTCGGATGCCCTACCGTAGGGTACTACCACATTTCGCCGTAGGTGTGATGCATTTGGCCAATTCGATGACAGACAAAATCAAACGTTGTCTTGCAAGCCTGCGAGACAGACCGGACTTGGCTGCGATGAATTCGGTGCTTACACGCCACGCATTACGAACGCCCATGACGTCTACGAAAGTCCTACATCAGAAACAATGACCGCGCAGGTTCAACACTCTAGGTGGAATTTATCTGTCTTGTCTGTGCCACAGATCTCGCGGAGTTCCTCATTACGGCTAACAGCGACGACCCCGGCAACGCGTACCGACAAACGGCGGCCAACCACACCCATCCACGACACGATCCCAAGGTGGTTTATCCGGGATCCAATGTGGTTAGTCGGCGATAGGCACGGGGACCACCTATGTCAAACCACACATATCATAGATTGCTTCCAGCGCGAAGATACATACACCAGTCCCAGGCGTCAAATGCAGACACAATCCTCGGATAACAATACATGCTATGCAAGTACAGTAATTACTCGACTCTTACTTCGTGGAGTCTGTGGAGATCAGGTGAGAGTCGAGCAATCGCCTTCGCCTGATCAGCTCCGACTCTGATATTATCTGACCGGCCTTGGTAGGCGTCGACGGCTTGTTGGGAGGCGAGGCTCCCCGGCGGGCCATAGGCTGGCTTATAGGGGTCGTCTGCCCTGGAAGGTCGTGCAAGAGATCGAACCGCGGAATGCCGGCGACGCCGCCCTCGGTGGGTACGGAATCTGCGCCGTCCACGCGGTCATACGAACGACTTTGTCCCCGTACATGCCTTTCCTTCGTCAGCGTCACTGACTCGGCGCCCTTCTGCAGTGAGGTTTTGCTCTTCCCGGGTTCGGTTTCAAGAAGCGTGGCGGGCGGCGGCGACCTCTTCTTCGAAACGATCGTCAAGGCGTCGTCCGTCTCAGTCTCAGTCTCCGACGTCATCGACGCTGACCGATCCCCAAAGGCAGGCGGCACCGGACGCCTCGGAGGCGAGCCACGCTTGCTCCCCAGCCTGGACGAGGCGCCTACACTACCGCGCCTAGCCGCCGAGCCCGCCCTCGTACCGGCAGCAGCGAAAGCCTCGTCCATCCAGTCCGCCATACTGTCGATCACGGGGCGCGCCTCCTGCAGGAGCATGGGCATCTGCAGGAACCCGTGGCTCCACTCCGAGTAGATCTGCATGGTGACCCAGTCCTCGTCCCCCTGGGCGGCGAGCAGGTCGCGCTCGCGACGCAGCGCGCGCACTGCCTCCTCCTGGCTGAGGTCGTCCTTCGCGAGGAGGAAGGACTCGAGGGGCTTCGACGTCCGCCCGGCGAGCACCGCGTCGAGCTCTGCCCGCCGCGTCCGCTTCGCCTCGCGCACGCGCCCCGCGAAGACGAGCGTGTCGTCGACGAACGGGTCCTTCTCGCCGCACGCCATGAGGATCGGCGGGAACTGCGTGAGCAGGTGGCTCGGCGCCTTGATCGGGGAGAGGTGGTAGTCCGTCGCGAAGTCGGGGTTGCGGTGCGGGCCGATGTACAGTATCGCCATCGCGCGCATCTGAGATGGGACGAGGAAGTCAGCACCCGACCGGCCTCTGCACAGACCGCACGGAACGCGACAACAGAACAACGGTGCGGGAATGCACGCACCATGCTAGGGGAGATGATCCGATCGGAGAAGTAGCCAGTCCGGCTCGTCATCGTGAGCCGCGTCCCCAACGGCGCCTGGTCCGCCGACTCGCTCTGCCCGGGTATCATGGCGTCCGCTTCGCGCTGGTGTCTCTCCAGGACACGCTCGTCCACCTCGGGGTGGAAGCGCACCCGCGCCTGCAGCGGCTTGTCCTCCTCCTTCGTCGCGCCCTCCTCCACATCTGCCATCTCTCCAGCCTCCGCGTCGCCGTTAGGCTCGTCCGCGCCGCCCCGGCCCTGCGATTCCCTCGCGTGCCGCAGCGTGAAACCGGCCCGCTCGTCGGTCGGGGACGCGATCTTGCGCAGGGCGTCGCGCCAGCTGCGGCGCCTGCGAACGCCCTTCCTCTCGCCGACCATGGACAGCGGGCTGATGTGCCGGAGATGGTCCTTCTGCGCGGCCAAGCCGGAGATGTGGCCCGACGACTGCTCGGACTGCAGGATGCGCAGGTTGTCCGGCGTCATCCACGACGTGAAGTTGAAGTCCAGCGCGGGGTACGCGAACACGAGCGCCTTCGGTAGCGGGAGCACGAGCTGCGTTTCCAGGAGCTTGACCATCACGTTCGCCGCAATGTGAGCACCGCTGTGCATCGGAGCCCCGGTGTGAGGAGACTCATTGACATGCGCGCAAAGCAATGCACTTACGCGGAATCCCCGGCAATTATTACGTTGAGCTTGTGGCCGGACATGCCGATGGCCCTACCGCCGGACTCGACCAACAATCGGTATACGTCGAAGCACTCGTCGATGGCGAATGGGTAGGGATCTGTCAACGAACATAGGCAATCAGCCGGCATTCTGCCTTGCTCTCACAGGTGTCCTACATTCAGGTGCCTTGCCGTACTCGATTGACAGGACAGGTTTTCCGGTGCGGACCGCCCACATGCGCAGTCGCTCCTCGTGATGCTCTGGTGTCATCGAGATGAACCCGCCGCCAGGGTAGTCGAGGATGAGGTCAGTTGCGCGGGCGAGGTGGTGTACGGGCTGCGCAAAGAATAGCCATGCAGTGATTGGCCTTGTGTATGAAGAACCCTGGGGGCGAGGAAGGATAATCTTCCGGCGGATGGTCACCTTAGGATAATATGTGAAGAAACGAAGCTGCAGGTTGTTTAGTAAGTGGTGTTAGAGTTCTGATGACGTCTGATGCCCACATAAGGGTTGGCAGTTTTCTCCCATGTCGTGCGAAGCATTTCGACAGTTGGTACAGCGCGGTATTTGCGCAGCTAGACATGGTCGTTACAATCAGTTCGCAGTTGGCCGCTGAGTAAGTAGGCGTACCTTCTCGTCGGCCTCATTAGCGTATAGTAGGTAATATAATGAGAATATCACAGAACATAACTCCCTCAGCTTCCGTGGACGAATCGTCATTGCGGTCGCGAAACCCGCGTCTAGAGCGGTAGTTATCCATGTTGCACGATAGTACGCTCGAGAATACTGTCGGAGAATGAGCGCCGTGAGCGGGGGCTTTCTATGTGTAGAGAGGTTCGGCAGCGACATTCCAAAGTTTGTCCCACCGCTGCGCCTTCCACAGCTCAGTGACTGATGGTCTCATGAAGATCGGACGGAGGTCTTCGCAACTGGCATCCGAGGACTCGGACACAGCAGCGCTGCTCGAGGCCACGACACAGCCAGGCGAATCAGTGCCTCAGATGAACCACCTAGCGAGGACGTTTCTGAAGCCTCTGGTGGACGGCTCAGCGATGACCGGTGGGGTCTGGCACCAGGCCCCTTGCGCGATTGTTATTGAATGAGATTGCCCTTGCACCGCCACGCTCCAAGATGACGAAGGGCAGCAGCTGACGACATGCCGAGACCCCACCGCAGCCGTTCAATCTAACTTTGGGCGTCCTGGCCAGAACTCCGTAGAGTGTGTGACCGGGTTTGGGACGCAATCGGCTGGGAACCGACTGAAGCCAGCTTTGGAGAACGAAGACCCTCTGTGCAGTCTTGTTCAACGCCCAGCGGATCCCATGAGGAGCCACCCAACAGCGCTCTGCGCTCTCACCGCGCGCGGGCGGCCTATCATTTGTACAAAAGATCGAAATACTGACCAGATCTGCGAGTGGTTCCGGGGCTGCACTCAAGCTGCATGAGTGCTCAGGATTTCCCTTCTGAAGTAGATGGATGAATAATACCTTGCAGTCCGAGAATCTTGTCGAGATTACGCACGGCGTACATGCCAGTCAGCGTGCTCACAATCAACTGCCATGGAGTAAAGCGTGCTGGGCATGCGTTTGAGCGAGTTGTGCGATCAATTAAAGATACGATGGCTCACCAAGAGACCTGTTGGCGCGTCTCAGCCACAGTACGCGTGGCCCACCAGGATTACCTCGAACGATTCTCCATACCCAGAAGAAGATGACAAGAAAGACCTGAGCCATCCAGATTTGGTCAGCTGTGGCGGCAATGTGGCTGATGCGATGTTCGCGCGTGCACTCACCTGAACACGCTTCCACGACGGACTTGGTCTGCCCAGGAGGTGGTCTATCATCTGAAGGTGGTGGTACGAAGACAAGAGACGAGAGACGGATTGTGCGGCGCATGGGGATCGTAATGGAGTGACATGGTACACGAACAAGGCGGGCGCATGTGATTGTGGCACGCGCCAGAGATCCGTTCTTGGGGCGTCTCCAGCCTATTATAGAAAGCTGACGTAACTCAAGACACCCACCACAAGCTTCAACGTGTTCTAGACGCCGCTGCTCCGCCCGGCAGGGTCCGATATGCGGTAAGGCAGCCTAGACCTGGATCGCGCCAATATGGATCGAGGGGGGGTCCATTATAAATATTGAATCGGCCTGCGTTAACGTTGGAGGATGTTATGATACTACGCAGACGACTGAATTCGTTTTGTCGGACTGAAACGACGTGCTGCTCGGCATGACTTACTTAGTTATGATGGTATCGCCTATCCAATGTCCTGCTCCCAATGTGCAGAACATGATCTTCTTCTCGCTCTCTGACGAGTTGTCTCTGACGGACGCGGATTTCATGTCCAGGTTCGTTGGGGCCCACGAAAGCACGATGAGTTTCTTCCACTGCGGTAAAAGTTTGAATCCCTTTGCAACTGTGCACTCATTGTCAGCTGTACAATCTGACAACGGCGGATTACTTACAAATTGTCACGGGTCAAGACCATTGGTGATTCGATGTGCCATATGGTCCCATCATCTGCGTGAAGCACTGACATAAGTCATGTCGAACAATAGAGGACATGTCGACTTACCCTCGTGGTTGCCGTGGTCGCCGTCATCCACCAACGTGAGCGTAGACATCTGTGCACAGGTTGATGATACGCAGTCCTCCGGGTCCCATGGCGGATTCCGCACGATGAAGAGCATCAACGAGAAATCTTGATGACCATTGAACACGCCCGGATACTGTCCCACCCGGTGTCGATATGACGAGCAGCCACTAAACTGCCTTACACACTTCTCAACGATTTCCACACGATCCACACATGAGTATCTGTATAACTTTCCTTGAAGACAGAAACCGGCAGCACATGTGTTCCGGAAAGATCAACACTGGATGTCGACGGAAAGAAAGAGACGCAAGAGATAAGGAGAGCAACGGGATTTCCGCTGACTAGCGATGTTATGGGGGCATTACGTAATTATGATGATCAATGTGAATGACGTCCGAGTGCTAGCCCCTGTACCACTGTCGATTCCCTTATTGAGCTGTTTACGTAAAGGGTCTCCAGGCAGGAGGAGACAGACCCGACTTGTTTTGAGTGCCGTTGCTACGCCCGGCAATGTCCGATATGCTTTCGCCATTTCAATTGACCATTCGTCACAACAAAAAATGATAACACATTCATGCTCTACGCAAGCATGCGCCATTGTTACACACTCATCGTCTCATCGTCTCCGACATTGGGAACGGAATCCAAATCGTACGCCGATGACACGATGTTCATCTTCGGCTGTGCTGGCATAACGTGTCGCCCGGGCTGTCCCTGCCTAGTTGTCTCCAGTCGTTCCTGCGGACAAACGTGAGTTACGACTTGTAATATACATGTGACACTGACCTTCGCCTCTTTGGCGGACCAGAGTCGAATCATCTCCTCCGGCGCGTACTGTATATCAACCATCGCCTTCTTGTCACGGCCCTTCCAGACGACGATGTCCGCGAAGACGGATACTTCCACGAAGTCGCCCTTGTTGAAAATCATCTCCGTTGCGCGCCTTACGGAGCCATCCTTGCGTTGCATGCCGAAAGAGAGTCTATGTGATACCCTCCATTGATGGCGGACACGTTGCACTTTGCCTGCGTCTTCGTCCGGTAGCTGAACGGATGAGATCGTGTCTGGATTCGCGAGGGGCACCTACAATGCCGGGTCAGAAGGAGGGAAAGTCGCCAGGTAAGTAATCATACCTTAGTAAACACCCTGCGACGCAAATTGACCACGGTGGGGCTGCGATTAGGCAAGTCGCCTTCCGCGCGCACCGCCTTGTGGATGAAAGTGTCCAGCGTCCGAATCAGCTCAATCTGGGGCTCGAAGGCGACTGCCTGTTCATTTCCGACGAGCGTAATGTACTGGGCCGCTCGCATGGCGTCATTAGCTGACCTATAACTCTTGTTAGAGTGATAGACTGGCCACCAATTAGCACATACCCCTTCCAGTTGCCGAGTGGTTTGATGTCGTAATTGGCCAGGAAGCCATGCACGCGGAAACTGACTCTGTTACGTTGAGTAGCCCGGTCGTCGCAGAAGAGCGAAGGCTGCCAAAGAAGCGACCATACGTCCCTTGGGCCGCCCGCAGTTACAGTGCGCGAGTTGCCGTTGTTGAGCCTGACTTCCGCCCAGAAGCATAGATCGTCGTAGTTGGTCGGCATGACCTGCCACGCCTCCAGCTTAGATAGCGTCGTCGTATCACCAGCCGCCCTGCCCAGTCGGGCGGGCCACTCGTCGCGCAACAAAGTACCGTTCTGAGCTGCCATTCGGCGAGAGGGTAGCAGCGGAGTCAGTTGCCAGTACAATATCGGCATAAAGGGACAACTTACTTAGGATAAGAGACATCTCGGGCGCAGCAGGTGTGTACGGGTCGAATAAAATTTGCCCCCGTTGACCACATTTATATAGCGGCGGACACCACATCTTTCACGTGGCAATGGCTGACGGTTATTCTGTCTTGGACCATCCGTGTTGGTGCGGACCGCGATTTTGCATCCGTCCGCAGGCGGAATGCAGAACAGCCGTGGCGATTGTCAACCGGTAGATCAACGTCAACGAATCGGCCAATCGTAGCGTTACGATCAAGGAATCAAATACAAACCTTTCGAAAACGCCGTCGTTTGGAATGCATCGGTGTACCAGCTTACAAACGTCAACCTCCCATAAACTGTTCCTTGTTACGCAACATGGTTTAGGAGCAGCATGATAGACCATTATTGATTATGTAGTGCTTATAACGAACTGTAGCATCACATCTAGTAATCGATATCGTACGTCAAGACTTCGGGACCGCGTGCGATCATGCAGACAGCCTGCAGATGAAGGCCCACACGATAATGGTCCCAGCAACCGCGACAATTGAACTGCCCACGCGCTGTAGTCATCCAACGCACAAGCTGCACTTCCATCAGGACAAGGTCTCCTTCATCGACATTGCGCGGTGGCCACCTGGCCATCATGTTGTACGGCCTGATGCATTGAGTTGCGTCGAAACAGTTGCCGAAAGGAAGAGTCTATAACCAGCGACGTCATGGAATGTATATATCACACCTTACGACACTTACCCGTAAACAACCCCTTTGCTCTACGACCATGTTGCGGCGAGCCACAAGACCGCGTGTCGGATTTATTGTCGCTAACACATCATTAGCAGAATTACATCTCCAGGAACAAGGACCTGAACATACTCTGTACCCCACCCAGCGCGGTCAATAGAGCGGACCATCTGTCCATTTCACCGTTGCGCACAGGATGAATCCGCAGAGCGATGTTCCTGTTTGCCTGACCAGTAGTAGACACTAGCGACGCGCCGTATCGGTAGACTTCGCCGACAACCCAAAAGCGTATAGGCCTTTCATAGGCGACAAGCGTTTGCGAGTAGACTTCGTCATAATTGATCCAGTGTGCGTCGACCGGTAAGTCGTTGAACACGTTGTATCTGCCACGCGGAGCATCCGCGGAAGTGACCAGTCGTTGGACACGGCTTGACCACTCGTCAGTGGATAGCCAGCAGTGGATAGTCTCATGCACTCACTTGACTGCACGTGGCATATTCATCCAATGACCGTCGTGCGCGCTGTTAAGTTGTACAACAGCTTGAGGTGGCATATTGATGACAGGTGGGTGTGCTTGTGCAACGAAGGCCGGTTGAGCGACACTGGCCGCAGTCTCGTCAGGAGTTACTTCGCCTGCGCCTCCGGAGTGGTTATCAGATTCCGTAGCCCGTTCGCCTGGCGCAGTACCGGCGTTGACAGTGTCACGGGCATCCGTCAGTAGATTTGGCGCATCTCCGGCGGGCACTACGCCGTCGTCGCCAGGCGCTCCTGTCTCAAGCGAGTGTTCTTCAACCCTAACACGCCCTGCCAAGTTGTTGTCCGTAGCGCTTGTGCTGCTACCACCGACGTTGTCGTCAGTGTGAATGGGGTTGCTCGTGGGCAAGGGTTCGTGATCGCCACTGCCGAATTTAGTAGACAGTTGCTTCCCAGGACAATCCACGTACCTGGACACTGAAGGAGACAGCCTTGACGGCAGGAAGAGGCACAGAAATGGTCAGATTAGTCGGGCAAGAGACGGAGGGAACGCACTGCATAGTATGGTCGTGGTATGGGTGATACCGCGGAGATGGGTAAGGCAAGGGAAGGACCACATTATATATAGGCGGAATGGCAATGTGGCTGACAGCGATTGTGCTCAGGACCATGATCGACTGGATTGACGTCATTCCGAGCGGGCTGACGACGCGGCAGTGGTCATTCCGTGCGGCTAGAATCGATCGTCGGCGGTCCGTAATACTTCATCCTGTGTCCGTCTGTTTGTTATCACTGCCGCGCTTCTTCCATTCCACCGTCCCGTGCAAAGGCTCAGAGGCTTTAAATGTAAAGGGCAGGTTAAATTGTTGTAGAAGATGTTTAAGGCGGAATCGTTTAAAGTGGTCTGGAACTTGAACACAATAATCCGGGCAGAGCACGGTACAGAACTGTAGGGAGAAGAGAAGCGTGCCCTAGGTCGAATGCGCAGTGAGGAGCAACAGCCCAAATCACGTATTATGGCGAAGACATAGCATATTTTACAGGACAATAACACAGTCTAATACTAGACAAACTAAAGCACAAACTCGTCCTCGCCATCGATGCCTTCCAAAAAGTTGGGCGGCGGAGCATCCGGTCCTACAAGCAGCAGTGACACGGCAGCCAACTCGAAGCCGACACGAAACTGCTTCCAGTCGCCTTTATACGCTGTCTTGCCTTTGTCATCGCACTTCCAGCGCGTAAGACGTGTCTCGATCAGCACGAGATCATTGACGCCGACCGAAGACGCGAGATATGTGTCCATATCGCGGTAGGCCGTTAATTTTTTGCGTGCGTCGTAACACTCTTCGAACAAAGTCGGCTGAAGAAAACATGTGAGCGACGCGAAAGCATGATTATCAGCACTCACCGTGCCGACAGTTTCCCCCTTAGACCGGTACTTCATGTTACGACTGGCCATGATTATACTGTCGTAGTCGTTCTCAGTAGCTAACGTAACACGAAGTTAGAATAGTTTGCGGCTGAACCAGCGTACTCACCACGCCAGCCCCCGAAAACGCGCAAGAATTGATCCCACTTGTTGTACTCGCCGACGACAACGGGCTTGATCTTGATAGACACCCTGTTGAAGGGCTCCCCTCCATTGCTGCGCATCAGCCACGAGCCGTCATTGGCTACTTCTCCCACAATCCAGAACCGCAATGGCTTGTCCGGATCAGTTTTCAACGTGCGGTATTCGACAAACGTATCATTCGTGATCTTCGACCACTGCGAAGCTCCATGCGCAGGGAGGGTGCGCACATTGTACAGGAGGCGTGGAGCGTCAGTCTTCGCCAAGATAGCACGCAGCCGCCTATAGGACGTAAGGAAAGTGCACATGCGGTTGGGACCAGGGAAAACGTACCGTTCAAACTGCGACGTCCATTCCGCATTGTACTGGCTGTTGAGAATCATGGCTTACGGGGTTGATGACGACCACAATTAGACAGTAGACATTGGTACTTGACATTAACAACATACCTCCTTTGTTAGCGTCGCTGCGGCTAATGTTGTCATCTTCAGCATGCCCATTGCCATTGGGCTGCTCGTCGGGGCGGGATGCAGCAACAACTTCACTGGCGAGCGAACCAGGATTGTTCCCACCAACGTCGTTGTCGGTATGAGCAGGTGGGGCACGGTCTGTAACAGATACGGTGGAGCTGTCACTGACGCAAAATGAATTAATGTTGTGCAAAGAGGCATTGCTACTCACGACACATCAAGTGGGGGAGGAGACGACGGAGGGGGCGTCAACAGAGGAGCAGGGCCACCGGAGCGCACAGAGTCCGTGTCGACTGTTTTCAACCTGTGAACGGTGACGACGGTGAGACACGATCAGTGCAAAGAGACGCGCAACTGACCTTTTCCCAGGACCAGCGGCGCTAACATCGATCTCGGCATTGCGCTTCGTTCCTACGTTGCGAGTTGAGCGAGACATCTTGCGGGGCCCTAGTTCGAGATGAGACGTTGGTCGCACAAAACCTGCATGTACTTATACTCATGAGACAATCCTTCCAGCGTATCACGTGCAATATTACAAAAATGCTGTTCCACCGGAAGGCGGATTCAAAAACCACGGGAACCGGAACTGTGGAGCAGTTTAGTAACGGCCGCACACCGCCTCTTGTGGACCGCGCGGAATCAAAGCACACTTTTAGCCGGCACCAAAAATTTGTCACGCCAAAATTACAGACTCGACCGCTACGGACAGGAGCGCGATTAACATTCTAAGGCCGAAGGAGTCACTACGTACAGATAGTGTGTCGGAACGGTCAATTAACGTCGAAGTATATTAAACAGGAACAGGACTAATTAAAGTACGGAATCAGGTTGCAAGTCACATACACCGCATCTATTTGCCAGACGTAATGGTTGAGTTAGATCAGTTGGCCATTGGCCAGCAACCTATTCAGAAACGGTGAGTATTGCTCATTGATATGATACAGTCGGAAACTTACTGCTGAATAGCCAGTACAATTCTCGGCTTCTCTCCCGCTCTCATATGAACAAAGCGGTCGCGAGACAGTACTGAACTTCGCATAACCAGGATCTCTCCGCGCCACAGCGACCCAGGAAGGAGTTGCTCGACGGCACCGTTTGGCAGGCCTTCGATGTCGTCGCGCATGTAAAACACACGGTATGTGACTAGTGTTGTCGCACCAGGTTGTGTGGGAATAGCAATGTCGATGGACCGAGCATGAGAGGGACCGCCGCGACGGACCCAGGGGGGGATCAACATGTCAATGCCGCCGTTGATCGCATAGCGGTGGGTATGAATATACCGGAAACGACCGCCGTCGGTACGGTCAAAAGCAAATCCTCGACATGAGAACATCTGTTTTCTGTTAGCATTGATCATGACGGGCGTAGACAGCACTACTCACCTTATGGGTCAGGCAGCTCGGTGTCCTCATGGACAGCGCTAGCCACCGTCGTATGGCCCTGTCGACGACAAGGAGGATGCAACAAGTTATCGCCACAGTGGTGAAGGCTGTCATCGTCCGAAATTGATGGGGAGTGTCCCCTTAACGAACGGTTTATATGTAAATCAGGACGTGACTCCTGACAGATTTGGATCCGTCAAGCTACTCCGTGAGCGGATAACAAGTGTGCCGCCCGAAATCACGTCATGAATCTAACATGTACACTATCTGTTGGAGCCGCTTACCATATGCTTGTCGCAAGTCTACGTCTCTCGGTTCGATTAACGCACTGTTCCCAGTTACTTGCCCGTCATGGAACCACGAGCAGCCAGAAGGAGTTATAAACCGGCTAGTGAAATGGTTACTGCCAGAGTAAACAGCACCAACCAAACGCCATGTATGCGATACACCGTTGACGGCACGCTCGAGTGAACTTTCAATCACAAATGATAGTGGTCCGGGTACGGTGGCTTGTTCGGTTGGCAGTAGTTCAAACGAGATGAAAAGCGGAGCATGCAGGAGCTCCCGTCGGAGCACTGTACCACGTTTGCACCGAGTGCATGATGAACCTGCTGTATCGTCTAAGAAATACCGGTCGAGCACGGTGCAGGTAGATTGATATTGGTCACAGTGATCATTGTGGGCAGAGACTGAAATGCACAGAGAATGGTTGTAATGAGCACGCTTTACCAGCTCACACGCATCACATAACACAGTAGACCTTATCAACGGGAACGTAGTACGACTGACACTCTCGAATACTTGACACGCTGACGCCGCAACGGGTCCGGGTGGAAAGATAGATGGCTCCAAAGCATGTAAACTTGCACGTACATCATCTCGCAAAGTATTCAGACAGGTGTCTAAAACAGGTGTGGGATTGATAGCGAGAGCAGACATAAGCTGCAATGAACGAGAATGATGTTCAGTCACGCCACAGTGAAGTTGTCTATGATAAGCGCTAGCCAGCGCGTTGTAACATACGTTAATGATACTGTCATACGCACAGCTCCACGTAGCGCCATCCCACCTCGGACCTCTGGGAGACCACTCCGAAACAGCAGTTGAAAGCATGGGCCGTGAAACATCTGTACGAGTTTTTTTCCTATTCGTATTGGATTGATCACTGTCAATCCGACGCCGTTTTGCAGGCAGGCTGGCGTTCGTGTCCGGGATGCTCACATCTACAGGATCAAGGGAGTTCATAGGGTCATTACTCCAGTCGATGGCGGGATGAACACCACATGGGACGAATGACGCCCCTTTCCAGTCCTGCCACGCACGAATAAGGGTGGCACGATTATCACCGACAATGTCGTCGCGTAAGGTACCGTTTACTTTGGCTATTGTGATCTGATTTAGAATTTCCAGTTCTCGAAACTCTCTGCGCAAAGAACCGATCTTACCACCGGTGAGCTTTCCACTATCAAGAGATCCGATGATTAATGTACCATGTAGAGTAGAGCTTCGGGAGAGACATGTATACAATGACTGGTGGGTCCTGCAGTTGGTCAAATGACAGGGATTGTATGGTCTCGTCCTTCCTTGAGAACTGAAGTCTGTCATGGCGAAGTTCAATAACACAGACACCTGTTCTCGAATCCATGCGATACTGTTGCCTCCGTTTTTTAAATGCACACGGACTCGCCTTCGAGTGAGAGGAACAACATTGACAGGTAGAGAGTCAACTTGTATTGGTCTCGGGGGGGCCGTCAAACGGACAAAGAGTGTGTCGAGAACGTCTACGCCCTCTCGTGCATGTGAGTCCCATCCTACAACAGATGCTTCTGCACCATTCGTGGCGCATAGCTCAGTAGCCTCGTTATGTTTCAGCAAAACAGGCATCCCAATACATAGTGGTAACACTCCTGCATGGTTTTCTGTACAATGAGGAGGAAGGTTCCATAGATGGCGCTGTGTAATGGGATTAATCACAGAAGACGAATGTCCTTGCGAAGTGCCAGATGAAGCCAACCGTTGGTCAGCCCTCAGTGATTCCGTTCGCTCTGGTCCACCAGGCCATACGTCTACGGAGTGAAAATAAGTCACAGCTCTGTTGTGCTCCGATGCAAAACGCTGAGCACCTTGTGTGTTCATAGCATCGCGATCAACGTTCAATGCTGTGATGATAGAAACATCGCGAAAAGCCGGGTCTCTCAATGACTCCGTGCAGACATTCACATTTCGGCTTTCCAAAAGTTGGACATCGGCTTTTGTACATGCGCGGTATCGCATGTTCTCCAATGCGGTACGAAACTGCTGGTCTTCAATAGACATTCCCCTCTGACGCATGTTCTGTTTTAACAGGACTACTGTTGTAAACTGATGCCACAGAGCCTTGCCAATTGCAGACTCTGCATGAAAAGTGCTTGCACTTGCAATGTGCGTGCCAATTGTGTCAGAGTACAGAGCATGATGTCCACGTCCGGGAGGGGGGAGTTGAGCAAAATCTCCACAGAAGATAAAGCCCTTTCCCCCGAACGACTCGTCAGGAATACCATATATCTTGCACAACTGTGAGCTGATTCTAAAGGTATTATGACCAGAAAGCATCGACACTTCGTCCAGCAAAAACAGGTGAACAGGTTCAAGTATATCGCGCGCCTTGGATTGTGCGCTATGTCCTGACGAGCCAACACGTATACCTAACGCTGAATGATATGTTTGTCCGTCAACGTTACATGCAGCAGTCCCAGTTGGAGCAAGAACAAGAAACCGGTTGCTCTCGTTACGAGCGCGTAAGAAGGCTTGGATAGCACGGATAACGGTAGATTTTCCGGTACCACCTATTCCTCCAATGTACATACGGAGCGGTTGGCGATCGTGTCTATGTAGATAACCGGCTACTATCCCAAATGCAAGCAACTGTTCCTCATTCAACGTGAACTTTTCCGCCACCGTATGCATTAGCATCAACGTGTCGTCTTGCATGGGCCTAGGACAAGGCATTGTCTGAAATCTCTCCATAACGTTGTGAAAAAACGATTTCGATAACAGGAAAACGGCGTCCGTGAACGTACAAGAAGCGATACCAGAGAATGTGTTGTCGGTAGTGTCAACGGAGACGAGCGAGTTACTCTGTGACCGTCCTTGAGCAGCTGTGTCACGGGCTCGTAGCAACGCATCGTTCCAAAAGCGCGACGATAGCGCAGGTAACGTTGCAACCTCTTCGATGTCTCTCGACAGTTCGGTTTCAGCAATCACTAGAGGCCCGTACAGCCTTTTTATAGCCCCTCCGATGCCATCCAGTTTCACTTTCATGCGAGCCACATATGATCCCAGCTGGCAATCGGGATCATCTAGCATTGCCGCTATCAAATCATCGTTAGCGGAATTGTCGAGACCTGAAGAACTTGCAGCTACATAGTCATCTGGGATATCATTCCCCGGGTTCCGCGTTGGTATAGAGCCAGTAGACGAGCAACTGAAGCTACTCTCGGCCTCCTGCTGTCGACGTAGAGCCGAGTAGTCGTCGCGTGCATCGAGGCATTCGTACAGCACATTCATATGCTTCATAACCTGTGTATGTTCAGGTGCAAACACTGTATTGGCAAATGCGGACTCCCAGGAAGAATTTTCTCCCAACAGATCATCTCCTTTGCGCCAACCTCCAGGCTTAAAAAATGCTAGCATGGTACGGCAGTAGGACTCACGAGAACCACTGTCTTTGCGGGGTAGTGGCGGACCTACATAATTTAAAACATATTCAGCACCCTGTCGCACGTCGAACACGGCATGACTGTTGACCAGCGGATGTTCACGTAGAAAGGACGAACCGACTGTTGTTGCTTGGTCCTCACTGGACGGGCGGGACCTTTCTGTGCTGACGTCCTGCTGAATCTTCTTCACCAACGTTGTCGACAGATAGGCATACAACGAATAGTGACTGTAGCGGTCTGGTCGGTAAATAAAGTCATTTACCCTGTAATATGGAACAACGTCGTCTCGTTCAACTCCTATCTGAACACGCTCATCTGTATCGTAGTTGTGCTCCTCAACGTTAACGTTGATGCGTGTTGTGGTAGCGGAAACGTAGGCAACATAAGAAGTCCAATAGAATGTTTTGAACTTACGATCAGTGTAGTGGTCCGGATTCCCCAGCAGATAGGCGCAAGCCGTGGGCCCGCCAATCTGTTGCATTGCAGACAATGCATTCACAATCTTGACAATAACGGTCCTCGCCGCTGCATGATTCCCTGATGAGTTTGCCACAATTTCATCCTGTCGATCAAGTATAGCTTTCATAGTATTGAATGACGTTTCTGGACGATAGGCACCCTTCGAAACATAATCAGTTACATATGCCATAACAGCGCGCACGCGAGTACCTGACAATAGACACGTAACGTCCGTGTTGCAGCGAAGGATGTATGACAACACCGGATTGAAAGTGTTGATCCAAGGTTCCTGCTTCCTGAACAAAATCGCTCCCGTATCCGGATCGACAGTAGTTTCGGGATGCAGTTCACGAGGATAACGAGCACGACATAGACTGGCCGATGTGCGCTTACATCCCTTGCTATGAGTCTGTGAGTGTTGATTCGAGCGGAACACAATATCGTCACTGACCCTTAGCAAGGTGCCGTGCCACTCTGACAGCCGTCGTGATGCATCAGCTACCCGTTCACCAGGTAAGGGAAGAGGTGGACCGACGGGAAGCTCCAGCACTGGGTCAGCATACATATTCTCATCAGTAGAGCTACCGTTAGGTCCTGTGGAACGAAGTACACCGTTGGCGGTGTGTTGCTCATTGATTCTCGACCGGATGTCCTCGATACCACCAGTGCTGAAGTCACCCGTGTGACATTGTTCTAGCCATGCAATAAGCGAAGAGCGAAAAGAAGGATCGTCAAGCACACGATCCCGAATATCCTGTGGACTTAATGAACATGCAATCCACAACAATAAATGCAGATGGAGACTGAGACGATGCTGCGCCTCGACGGTGCCGTAGTAGGCCTCCGTTGGTCCAAACAATCCAGGTCGATCGCTGCCGCTGCGTAGTATAAACTTGAGAAACAATGTGACAAGCAGATGGAAGAAACGAGCACACGCGACCGGATTGGAAGCCACCGCCCGCATTCGCGCCTGGAAGTCTGGCATTATCGGCTTCGTCGACAGTAGGTCTATCTTCTCACCGCAGTAATACATACATAAAGGATGTTTGAAGTCAACAGGCGCGAATGTTATAAAGAAAGTAGGCACACCGATTGCCATGATAAGCGACTTCAATTCCGTACGTTGATATTTTCGTAGGGTGTTCGACATCGGAACGTGGCCCGCAACGTGGTCAATGACAGAAAGGAGTTCAAAGCACGTCTGTTCAGCGGGTGTCTCAGGTTTCAGATAGATGCCCTGCTTCGCCCGGTCAATTATGGCTTGCAACGCCGACTTGTCGACACCGAGTATTTTCGGAACTACGGTGTCAAAATTCCTCCGTTCAGTCAACAAGTATCCACCACGAGCGCTACCTCGTATCTGTTCATGGTTAAACGCAATGAAAGCGAAATATTCATCCACCTGAAATCGGCGATCAGCATACATCAAGAGATGTCGTATATGCTCAATACGTGAAATCTTGGTCTGTACACCGTCGTTCTCGAAACCGCCTGCCCCGTACGGAAACAACCAAGGAAACATAGATGGGAATAAGTGTGTGTTATGAAAGATGGAAGCAGGTTCATCCCCATGTCCAAAAGCCAACATATTGTGACCGAGGTCGAAGTGCTTCACCGCCTCAGCCAGTCGGCCATTATATGACATGTTCACCAGCTCGTCGGCGGAAAGCCCGTGAACAACGAATTCACACTGTCCATCGGCTGTTCCTTGTTCACCATCGACGTCGTGCACAGCCATACCCTCCCCAGGTCGAAGGCCATCCGAAGCCATATGCATAACACAGACTGGAGGCTCCACTTCGGAGTATGTGGCAATGTTCGCCAATGAAAGAGAAACATCTGAGTAGTCTGAGTGATGCTGGATAAGCCACTGCAACGCACTGACGACTGCTCGATGTCGAACGAGAAGGGGTGTGCGCCGAAAGTCCCGTTCCATAGGAACACACGGACCAATAAACAGAACAGCTAGAACGGCATCAAGCTCATCGCGAGGAGGAGGCAAAGTAGTGTACATCTTCCCGACGGGTTGCGGAAAGATGATAGCATTAGCACGCATTTTACGTTGGCCAGGTTGCCCATTTCCTTGGCGAACCTCTACCACACAAGCGTTATGGCGATATTTCGCAACAATCATTTTCTCGACAAACGTCAAATCACCGAGTACGTCAGGCACATCTCCAATCCATAGTCCATTTGCGAGTGCACGTTTAGGTAGACGCGATCGTTTTACAGCATTTAGGCATGTGAAACATATCGCCAGAGTAGTCTCCCCGTCTCGCACTTCTACAGCGGACTGAAAAAGCACGGGACCAGCGAGGGGAGAATGACAAAGATCATGCCGTGAAAGGACATCCAAATTGATAGCTGAACGCGATACGAACGTCAACGACGAGACGAGGACGAGCTCACCACAAACCGCACACGCTCCCTCCGCGATGTTATGAGCATGCGTAGCATCACAATAATCAGCAACAATCGACGCTATGTCCGGTGGGGACAACAGAGGCGGAGGAAACGGGGTTCTGGATGAAGAATTAGCAGTATTGACCGGTGGAGACGTACGGTGTTCCGAAGGGGGAGCAACGACGGGCTGGAGCGTGGGCGATCCGATGGAGTGACAGAGACTGAAAACTGCAAACCGACGACCGCAAGCATGTGCGCACTGGTGTTGAAGTAGAAGCTGTACCAAGGCGACATGGGATCTCAATCCCAAGGGAGCCATGATTTTGTGAGTGCCCGCAAGGATTAAAGTCTGCCGATAATTGAGAACCGGTAATAATTCAGTCAAAGGGACATCCAAAACACGAGACCGCACATCAAACGTGTGTTGATACACGTCCGCCCACCGAACGTGGCCGACGAATTCCATTAGCCCCGATGACGGAAGAGGACGCGAACCCGGTGTAACGGCGAAACGAGCCAGGACAGAAACGGATACAGAGGACGTAGAACGCAAGGGAAAGGGAGGCAAAGACACGTCGTTGACGTTTGGAACGGAATCCGAAACAAAGCGAAGCTCACATTCGTAGATAAAATGTGCAACGACGGCGTCGCATGAAGGAATGCACACATGTTCCCGTAGCACGTCTGCAACGGCCGCTACTTTGCGAACATCACGGCCGACAACAACGTTGTGTTGAGCTGCGAGCGGAAGAAGGCATCTTAGTGGTAATCTGTTTACGAGGAAAGCGAATGGGACCTTGAGGACGTAAGAAGTATCTAACCCGTTGTTAGCAGACACCACATCGGAAGGTAGCAACGATGCAGTGTATCGCAAGAAGCCGACCGCAGGTATAGCTCCATATGAACGGAGGTCCGACACTGAAAATCGCAGACTGCGACGAAGAGCAGGAGGGGGCATAGGCAACACGTAAATACGCAATGGCAACGCTTGAACAACACACACAACTCACTCCGCACCAATTCTCCGCACTGTCCACACCACGATGGTGATTCAAGATGTCTCCGCACAGTCCACACAATGAGAGCAAGGCGATGTATCTCCGCACAAACAAAGCAAGGAATGAAGTGGTAAGAATGGAGCGACAGAGGTGCATACGCAGAGGAGGACACCAGAGGAGGAGGGATGAAGAACGACGACGACTCTCAGCGATGAGGATGCGGAAAATTTCGCAGTGCGTGGACGGGGAGTAACGGATGTAAGTGACGGGTAACACCGGAAGAACGAACACGTTACGAAAGGACGGTTACGTAGTAAGCCCCTGTCCATCGCTGGAATTACTATAAAAGGGGTGGTACGTAAGCAACCGCAGGGCAAGAGGGGACAGACCCGATATTAGCATATCGGAATATTTAGCATATCGGAATGTGGGCGCCCAATCTCCGTCACTCTCTCCGCAGCCTACATCGCAGACTCGGGCTAGCTCGCGCATTAGCTAATGTTGTACATCGAGGAAGGCATTACATATTACTATCTTCAACGCGAATGGGCTTCCGAACCCGTCACGTCGAAGACCCCATCTCGATGCGCGCGCGGCCAGCCAATCGGAAGCGTTATCGAACTCTCTCGGCCGCGAAGTCTGGACGCTGCTTCCGATCTAATCTGCGATATCGTACGCTGATTGTGCAGGCTGGCCCGAGTCAGAATATGTGCGAGATAAGTTTGGGGAGCGGGACACCTTCACGAGGCTTACTCTGAGCGGCCACGCGAGCGAGGCAGCAACGTGCGATACATAAGCGAAGTCCCCACACACCAACCGAACAGTGTCACCAAGCATGGCTTTCGAACGCGTCGCACTAGACCACTTCGCTCCAACTTTCGGAACAGCAATAGGTGCAGTGCAGACGCTCACACGTCATCCATCAACTTGAGGTTTACCTTGGACCTCCCAAACTGCAGAACTCTCTAGTGTTGCCTTGGGAGGAAGAGTGGAATCCTGTTCTGACGAGTTCTTTGCGGAGGCATTTCATTTGCTGCTTGTGGAGGTGAGCGCCTTGTGTCTGACGATCATCAGCGTCGATTCCATGCAGGGCTAGCCACCGCCAAGTCTGAAGGGACAGTTTGGTCCTAAAGGCGCACTCTACAGTGGATGGGAAACACGACGACACAATCCAGCATACGACTGGTAAGCTAGGCCCGCTTTTTAGGGTTCGTAAGGAGGCCGATGAGTCGTCGTTTCGGTCAGGTGCATCCTCAAGCTCGGTACTACGGGGACCATTTTTGGGTTCGACATCGACACCACGCACTTCAATGGTAAAGGGAGACCGGGATTATTGTCTATTCCGCCAGCTGAACCTCCACGACGTGCACAGGAAATGAAGCCCCTGAAGCCAGCGTCGACGCTCTGTACCGGCCTGATGATCAAGTAGCTCCATTGGCTGACAATGCGAACGTGCGTCGAGGTTATAGCCAATGTGTCTCTGGTTCTGATTCAGGGTACGTACGAAGTGGGTAGAGACTCTTCCTAGAGTACCCTTAGCGCCAAACTCGAGGCATCTCTTCAAGATTGCACCCACGGACGGGATCAACTACGTCAAGCTTAACATGTACCCGGACGGTGGCATTGTCGGTATTCTGGCTCTCATCGACTATACGTTGCGCTGACGAAGACCACAGGCTCGGTTCCGCGTGTATGGACTAGTGTCCCCTGTCTTTCCCGCGAGCTTGGATACCCAGTTAGACCTTGCCCACGTCTTCTCGGGCGGTAGGGTTGTCTTTACTTCCGATCAGCACTTCGGTGTTGGGGCGAATCTGATTCTGCCCGGACGAGGTGAGCAGCCGGAGAATGCAACGGACCTGTCTCCTGAGGTAGAGACTAACGTTCACGTACACCATCAGGTAAAGATATGGGCGACGGGTGGGAGACGAAGCGCAGTAGGCAGAAAGGGCACAAGGACTGGGCTATCATCAAGCTGTATGTTCCCGATCCCGACCTGGCCCTGATTCACCATCTTCTCCTCACTTTGATTGATGCTAACCTCGCCTCCCATTCAGTGGCGATGCCGGGTATCTATCTCATGCAGAGATCGACACGGCACACTACAAGGGGAACTTCCCGGAATCATGCGAACTGCATGCGCTAGTAAGCGAAGAGCTCAACCCGTCCGAGGTCTCGGAGGACCAGTGGACGCTCATCTTGCCGCGCACGAAGCTTGGGCCCCACCGACAGCACTACTTCCAACTCGAGAATGTTGACGGCATCGCGTTCACACACGTCAGGGCGACAATATACCCCGATGGAGGAATCAAGCGTATCCGCATTATCGGCAGGCGTGCGAGCGGCGATATCACAACACCGAGTGTGTCGAACGCTGCAGGCGACCCCACGCCCACGGTCCCTCAGGAAGCGTTTTCCATAGCCTCTCCGGTAGTGGGCAGTGAACAATCGCGCATGAAACCCACAGGCCCCGTCATCCCCGCTCTCCCACTCACCCCGGAGGCTTTCGCCCCTTTCGGACAGGTCGTCCAGGCGTACGATGACCTGAATGCCGTGCCATCCCCCCGTACGACGCGCATCACCGGTGCCAACCAGGGCACGGCCGTGAAGTTCCACAAGTTGGCGTTGCTCGAGTCGTCCTACCCGACAGAGGCGGGGGCTACGGCCGGCCTCTCCGTATATCGATGCAAGCCGATAGATGTGGGGGCTACTGGACTATGGGAAGTCAAGCTGCTCGAGAGGCACCCCTGCACAAACCAAGCGTTCATACCTATGGGCGCTGGAGAGGGCCTGGACAACCCGGGGCAGACGTACTTGGTCATCGTAGCCCTGAATGGACCGGACGACGCGCCAGATTTGCAGGGTCTGCGCGCATTTACTGCGACTGCTGGTCAAGGTATTGTCTATAATACGGGCATCTGGCGTAAGTTTCGTTCACGGCGTCTGGGCGATATTGAAACCGACTGACGCTCTTGTGCTAGACCATCCAATGGCCGTCATTGACCAAGTATGTCGTCCTTGATGTCGTTATTGCACCCACTAAAAGATAAATGTAGACAATCGACTTCACATGCGTCGAAACACAAGTAGGCAACGGGAATAAGCTGGACTGCGAGATCGTTGATTTGGACGGTTCGGCTGGGTATCATACCGTCCAGTTGCCCAGTAAGGTGTTATAGATCTCTTTGTCGAAAAGCGATTTGTAGAGGTAGTGTACCACACTATCCACTTCGCAATTCCTCCGTCTGGTTTGACACGGCTCGGCGGCCCCAAGGACACGCACTGCATATAGACGCCCGTGGCCAAAAGCTGACGGGCGTTCAGTAGCAACGTGTATCTCGCGATTGATCCTGATCGCTGATCGGGATAGCCTCATCGTCCGCAATCGGGCCGGCAAATGTCCTCAGTGAGTCGTTCCCGCTACTGAGTGCAGTGTCCGCGAGTTCTTTGCTTACCACTCACTCACAACTATCCGGGTCTCGACTCATCACAACCGAGGGATGGCACTCACGTCTATAAAGACATCTGGGGACAAGATTGAGATCATCAATCAACTCCTTTTGCCTCATACCACCGAGTTCATCGAGATCGACACCATCGAACAGGCCTACGATGCCATCAAGTCTATGAAGGTGAGTCTACGGGGCGTCGCACGTCGTCGCATACAGATAGAGTTATTTGTCACTCGTAGATTCGAGGTGCTCCGGCGATCGCGTCGCTCGCTGCTCTGACCGTAGCGTCACACCTATCTCGGGCACTACAAGCACAAACTCCACCGGACTGGCTCTCATCCCCGGAGCTTCTGTCGGCATATGTCACCCCCAAGCTTGACTATCTCTATACCGCACGACCAACCGCCGTCAACCTGGGCGCGGCTATGCGCCGACTAAAGAACAGGCTCAGGACTGCCCGTGAGGAGGGCAAGGACGCGCGATCGATTGCTCAGGACTTGGTGGACGAAGGCCGTGAGATCGACGCCGAAGACGTGGCCCGCAACAAGATCATGTCCAAGTGGGGTGGCGACTGGCTAGTTGATCAAGTGAAGGCGAAGGGTAAGGACTCGGAAAGCCTCAACGTCATGACAGTGTGCAACACCGGGTCCTTGGCAACTTCTGTCCGTGGAGTTTGTATACATCCCTGCGATGATATGCTCATGGCATCTTCTAGGGCTATGGAACAGCATTAGGACTGATCACCTACCTTCATGAAACGAAGAAGCTCAGCCGATCCTTCTTCACTCAGTCTACGCCCTACCATCAAGGGTCGAGGTATGCATATAAGGGTTAGTCAGTAGATGGGCGATTCATCAGCGAGCAGGCTCACAGCGCTGGAGCTATTGACACTAAACATCCCTGCAACAATGCTATGCGACAGCATGGTCGGGTCTCTCTTCCAACACCACGACATCCACGCAGTGGGTGAGGCTTACTCGTCTTATCGTACTCTGGGGAGATCTGACTGATTGGCATTCCACAAGTCGTCGGCGCTGACCGGATAGCTCGTAACGGCGACACTGCCAACAAGGTACGCTAGGGTCTACGCTAGATCCCCGTCACACGTTGATTCAAAGTTCCTAGGTAGGGACGTATAATGCTGCTGTGTTGGCTGCACGGCACAATATACCGTTCATCGTGGTAGCACCAATCAGTACCGTGGATCTTGACATCGCAGATGGCAGCGCGTACGTCTCCGATCTACATCTATACAACAGTCTATCTGATTTTGCGTGTGTAGGATCCCCATTGAGCAGAGACCACCCATTGAGGCGCGGCTGGTTCGTGGTGCGGTGTACCCATTTACTCTGAACGGCCAGGGCGTCAAGGAGCAAGCAACCGTCATGGTCACTCCGGAGAATCAGGAGTCGGTCTACAACCCGAGTTTCGACGTGACACCCGCAGAGTTGATCAGCGCTATCGTCACGGAGAAAGGAGTGGCGGTGAAAGCGGATGGAGAGAATGCATTCGACTTATCGGGCGTCGTTTGACAGTCTAGCTATATATCCACATGATCGCACACGATACTATACAAGAGTGTGGAACATACGACCAACATATTCGCGCAGCCGCATTCTTCATGGCAGGCCTGTCATTTCGGTCGCAAGCATCGTTAAATGCCCTGATGTTGTGACATTACGTAATAGCATAGTGATCAGATCCTCGATGAGATTCACGCGGGTGGCTGCTGTCTCCAACTCGTTTCTTGCTTTTCCCTCACACGTTTGCCGCTACGAGTGCGCGAACTAGATTTGCCTCGACCGCCGCCGCCGTCCGTACACTGTTGCCCTGTGCTTTTGAGGGCATCTGTTTGCGAGCCTTGCCAAATGAGTGACTCCTCATCATTCCCAGCGTCGCCAAGCGACTCGACTGCCGCGACCTCCCTACCGCCCTCACCGGCACTATCGAAACTGAGCTTGGATGTCACAGAGGAAGACAAGCAGGAGGCCGCGAAGGTGAAAGCTGATGCAAACAAGGCATTCACTAGTACGTTCCTTGTCTTTATCTTTCCGCCCACTCAGTCGGACGACCAGGAACTCAGCGCGAGACATGAATTGTAGGCCATGATTTCAATAAGGCGGCGGAGCTGTACTCAAAAGCCATCGAGTTGAACCCGTTGGATGCAACGCTTTGGTGCAATCGTGCCTACACGCGTGTCAAGCTTGAGGAGCACGGATACGGCCTGAGCGATGCTTGTACGTTCTCGTGTCCTGTTATACAGCTTGGTGGCGACAATTCACGCCCAAACAGCGCATGCAATTGAATTGGACCCAAAGTACTCCAAGGCCTACTACCGGTTAGCTGCAATAGTTGCTTTTGAGCTCCCGTTGGCTGACAGACGTATGCAGTCGGGCAACATGTTACCTGCAAATCTTGAAGTACAAGCAAGCTATCGCGGATTTCAAGAAAGTGCTCGCACTGGATCCGAAGAATGCACTCGTGCGACAACAGCTTGACAGTACGCAGAAGATCATGCGGAAAGCCGAGTTCGAAAAAGCCATCGAGATGGAAGAGGAGGCTAGCCCCGTAGAGCGATGTCTAGCGATCATCGCAGAGGGTGAGTCGGTGACCCGGTTGGTTATGTTTGGTCTGATGACAGAAAACCAGGTGGCTGCGATCTTGACCGTGACTACAAGGGCCCCACGCTACCTACAGACGGCAACGGGAAATATATCATCAACCTTGACTTCGTCAATGCCATGATTGAATGGTTCAAGGAAGGCAAGACTTTGCCACGAAGGTAGGCCAGTATGTATTCTTTCTCTTTGTTTATCTTCATGAGATATCGCATGTCAAGGTATGTGTGGGAAATCGTCCTGGGAGCCCACCAGGCCTTCGCCCAAGAGGAGAGTCTGGTAACATTGAACATTGAGGAGGGCATGACGTGCGATGTGATTGGCGACGTGCACGGTTTGTCCTGTTGCAAGCGTCCTCCTTGCCCCTGATCTGATCCTGATCAACAGGCCAGTTCTACGATGTCTTGCATCTATTTACCCTCACCGGCTATCCTACCGACAAGCACTGTCTCCTCATGAATGGCGACCTCGTCGACCGGGGCTCATGGTCAATAGAGGTAATCCTCACTGCGTTTGCCTTCAAGTGTAGGTCATACCCAGTGCGGCCATCTCTTTCAGTTATTCACCTATATTGCAGGGCTCTACCCGAAACGAATGTATGTTAACCGAGGGAATCATGAAACGAAAGACATGAATCGTACGTATGGCTTCGAAGGTGAAGCGAAACACAAGCATGGCGAGCAGACGTATAAGGTGCGACCTCCGCTTTGGCAATGCACGTGCTACTATCTGACTCCATCTTCGTGCTTCGAGCTATTCGCACATGTCTTCACCGTCAGTGAGTATTCATTGGTGTATACTCACTTGGAAGCCTCTGACCACGCTACCAGTGCCCCTTGCGACCTTGATCTGCGCGGCGAAGCCGCCGGAAGGGCCTTCACCTGGCGCTATTTTGTCGCCAGAAGGCCGTAAACGCTATTTTGTTGTACATGGCGGTCTATTCAGCAAGGACGGCGTGACGTTAGATGAAATTCGCAAGATCGATCGAATAGGTCGGCAACCGGGACAGGAGGGACTCATGTGTATGCCATTGCTACTACGTACGTAGTGACCCAACGCTAACCATCTGGCAGGCGAAATGTTGTGGACCGACCCACAGGACATGCCGGGAAGGGGCCCGAGCAAACGGGTGAGTGTTCTACACGATATACCTTCTCTGGCAACATAGCTGAGAATGCAATAGGGCGTTGGCATTGCTTTTGGACCCGATGTCACTAAGCGTTGGTGCACACTGAATAGTATTACTGGTGTAATCCGGAGTCATGAAGTCCGACAAGGTAGGAGCTCTTGATTTTCGTACTCAGCCGATAGTCTCAACCATATGCATAGATGGATATGCTATCGAGCACGATGGGCTTTGCACCACCGTGTTTTCAGCACCAAACTATGTCGACCAAGCAGGGAACAAGGGCGCATTCGTGAGTTCGACTTGTCAGCGCCCACGAAGTCTATGCTCAACTCTGCAACAGATTCGCATTGATGAACGTGGCTCCAGAACGTACACACAGTTTGACGCTAAGCCACATCCACCAATGAAGCCAATGGCGTATACCTCTGGAGGTCTAGCGAGCTTGCTCATGTAATTTTCCTGGTGCTTACGAGTTGAAACATCATGTTGTAATTGTCGGCGCATAAGTTCAATGCAGTGACATACATTCGATTTGGAGTGTGAGTGCTCCGTGATGCAGTACTGCTCGGTTTCACAACTCCATGCTGGCGTCTATGGGTCGGAAGGCGTTCAGTAGATTTTCCAGATTTAGTCAGGTATGTTTATGGGCGCTTCTTTGCCCTGTTCCTGCGCCCCACAGTTCGTCCTCCCAGCAAGCGTTACGCTCACTCATCTCCTCAGTCTGTTTGCCTCACATACATGGACAAGACGAAGTCCAAACTCGCCGCGTTCTTCGACAACGATGATGACGAATCTTCGTTTCCAGTGCGGACGGAGAACTCTTCTTCAGCTTTCATTCCCACTCACCGACTGCTGTTCACGTTAGCAAAAGGAGGTAGATGACCAGAAACGGACCGTTTTCACGCAAGGGGTCGTGCGGAAGTCGAAGAGAGAGAAAGAGAAAGAGGCCGCTGAGGCAAAGCGTAGGGAGGAAGAGGAGAATGCTGCGAAGGCGTACGCGGAGTTCCTGGATGCGTTCCAGGGCGAGGCCGTCGATCGTAAGAAGGGCGGATCGGCCTTCGTGAAAGCTGGTGAAGGCCCATCGTACGGACCGTCTGTGCGCAGCAAAGCACCTGGTGGCCAGGGGATGCGAGCCTTCGAAGCTGACATTATGGTATGTCTCTCCTTTGCCTCCCGCTGGGCTCCATGTCAGACAAACATTGAGTAGCCACCCCCATCTCCCCCACCTGCGGCGCCCAAACCGAAAGGCAAACGTGCAATGGATCACTTCCTCGAAGAGATTAAGAGGTACGCAACGAGCGTCTTGTTGGGAACTATTCTGACCACACGCCAATATAGAGAGCAGGCCGACCGTGAGGCGAGGCTTTCTCGGCATGGTCAGTTTCCTTCTGATAAGCTTTCTGCCTGGTACTGACACGAGCAGTAGCTATCCAAGGAAGGTCTGTTACTTCAATCGCGGGTACGTACGGTCCTCAGTTCCCCTTCGCGCATCAGCTAAATATGCCCTCACCAGCTTACGAGGGCCAAAGTGGAAGTAAAGATAGAGGGGACCCTCAGGTATGTCCCACACTCTCATACCTAGAAAGCATAGTCATCGGTGGTTCAGTCGACGAACATCTTCGTCGCAAATTTGCCACCCCACGTGACGGAACAGAGTCTTGGGACATTCTTCGCTCGGTGTGGTCCAGTCGGCTCGGTAGGTTATGCCACAGCCCGCAGTTGAACTAGCCCTCACTGTCCCCGTAGGTGAAGATCATGTGGCCCAGAGGGGATGCCACACAAGGCCCCGGAGCCGATATGACCACATCCCGACGGACGAAGAATGCCGGGCTGAGCGGCTTCGTTTCCTTCATGAGGCGCAAAGATGCAGAAGCTGCGCTGAGAGAACTTGATGGCTTCGACTGGGGCGGCTCGGTCCTCCGAGTCGGATGGAGCAAGGCCGTCCCAATAGCCGCAAAGCCACTCTATGGTACCTATGCTTCCCTTGATTTATATGCTGCTTCTGACGTGCACCTGGCCAGTCATGAAGAAACCAGCTTCGCGATCGACATCGAGATCGCGTTCGCGGAGTCGTTCACGCGAACGGGGGTATCGGCAGCGTTCTAATTCACGCTCACGTTCTCGGTCTCGATCCAGGGACTACGATCGCGGCCCGCACTCGAGGCGATCGAGAAGTCGCTCGCGCAGCAGGAATTACCCCCACTCGCCTCCCGGGTTCAGCCGTCGTTCTAGTAGTCGCAGGCGGTTCGACAGCAGATCGCCACGACGAAACTCGGCTAGTCCCCATGCAGTACATCTTGGCTTGGATGAGGAGGAAATATCGGATAAGTTCATCCGATTGGTGGCTGCTGAGGTGAAGGGCCACGACGCAGAGTACGAGGATAGCCTCAAGGAGAGGGAGAGGGCGAACCCCAGATACGCGTTCCTGAAGCGCGATGCAAGTCATTTGCAGTGATACTCTCAACTGATGCTGATCAGCCCCCAGCATCGTAGGAACAAATACTATCGCTCGTTGCTGGATCGCTATGCTTCGGTAGAGCCTGAGTTTGAGGACGAGGTACGAGAACATGCCACCTGAGCGTATGCAGCGTGTCTCATACCCTAGCTCTATCAGGGCTATAATTCAGTATACTCCACAGATTCTGCGGAAGAATCAGAGAGGGAACACTGCAGAAAGAACGAGTTGGGTAAACGCGCTCGGAAACGTTTCGAAGCAATGCTCCGTGCTCTAAGTGGGAAACGGGGAGAGATAGCGCGTTGTATGGCATTCAGCCTAGAACACGCTGAAGCATCCGCAGAGGTTGGTCTCTATTCTCATAGTCTCGCACATCCACTCAATTTGCTCCAGGTGTCGGATATCATTATCGCCTCACTCGTCGTCGATGGCACTCCCGTTCCGCGCAAGGTGGCACGTCTGCATCTCATCTGTGATATTCTCCACAACTCTGCCGCGCCGCTGCCCATGGCGTGGAAGTTTCGACAAGAATTCCAGTCTCGTCTTGGTCTCGTCTTCGACCACTTGTCGACAATCTACCACTCCTTCCCGGGGCGGATCACGGCAGAGACATTCAAGAAGCAGATCATTGCCGTGGTCGACATCTGGGAGGACTGGATTGTCTTCCCGCCGGAGTTCACTGCTGCGTTGCGCGCACGGTTGGAGGGTTCGATTGTTCCGGAGACGACGCCCGAGGATGATGAGGTGAAGACGACGGAGGTGAAGCAAAGCACGCCTATGACCTCCAAGTTCAAGGCGAGTTCTTTCAAGCCCGCTGAAGAGGTTGCGAAAGAGTCCGAACCGGCATCCATGGATTCCGACGAGGGGGAGCAGATGGATTTGGGTAGCGACGACGAGGACAAGCCGAACGACAAGGTGGACGGTGCGCCAATAGCGGCGGACGACGTCGACGGAGAGCCGATAGACGACGTCGATGGCGTCCCCCTGGACGACGTCGATGGTATACCAATGGATGACATCGACGGTGAGCCTATTGACGGAGCGCCCCTTGACGGCATGCAAGAAGATATCGACGGAGTTCCTGTGGATGTCTGACATTTCGTGCTGTATGTTTAGTAATGCATATATCTTCACATGCTGGTCTTGGGTTGTGGCATGACGACTGTTTTGATTACCTATGAGCCATTAATATTTCACAGATGGTCACTGAGTACTACTGTATGTAAGTACTTGCATGTTAAAGGCACAGTCTTGGCCCAGTCTATGCCTCGGGTTACCCAACTAGGAAGTTAGCTCCCACATTCTAGATGACGAGCCAGCGGCTTACCACGTAGACATCCCTCCAACACAAACCCCTACCATCTCAGTATTCACTGCAGCACGTCCTCGCTGTGTTGCTAGGTTCTACCCCGTCAAAGGCTTAGTGCTCCTCGGACACCCGTTCACTCCCCTCGATATGTCTGTCTCGGCTGCAGATCTCCAGGTATGGCAGTCTACGATAGACACTATACAGTACTGGGTATCATGCTGAACACATTCATAACGTAGAAGATACACGGTGTAGAGCCCCAGGAACCGGCTCCGGCCTCCTCTGGTACTCCGCCTCGCGAGCAGTCTAACGGTGCCATCGACACTACCTCCCATGAGGCCTTCCCGTCGCTGGCTCCCTCTAGCGCAGCTCCGAGCGGAAACAAGGCCCCTACTTCTGCTTGGAGTACTGCCGGTCCCCGCATCCGAGCTGCCGTCCCGAAGCAGCATCTCTTCTCCGACTCATTCAGTCTCTCGTCGACTGAGATTGCCACAGTGAACAAGGATGGCAAGCCGGTCTCTTCTGGAGAAGTCATGAGGCAGGTCATGTCGCAGTGCAAGGTTAAACTCGAGGCGTCGACCAATTTCCGGTCTCGTCAGACTACGTTCTTCCTGAAGTCTGAATCGGAGAAGGAGCTGGAGAAGGCCAAGCGTGCACTGCTTGCTCACCTCAGCCCCGTGGTATGTAATCGGCACGTACGCTGTCGCCTGAGCGTACCCTGACGGTTGTACAGGTTACTTTGACCCTCAACGCTCCTGCTTCTACGATTCCAATTATCATCGGCCCCAAGGGTGCGACGCTCAAGAAGATTCGCGACCAGACTGGTGTCCGAGTCGACATCCCGCGTCGCGACACCCTCCCTGTATCTAACGGCAACGGTAATGCGCCCCCGGCCTCAGGTGCGGCGTCGCCTGCTCCTCAGGGCGATGACGATGAAGAGGAAGAGATCACGGTTCCAGTCACGATCACGGGTCCCCTGCCTCTCGCCCACGAAGCCGAGGCCTCGCTGAAGGAGATTATTGCTGCGAACCGTTCGTGGACGACTCAGCGCGTGCGCGATATCCCAGCCCATGTCCTTCCCTTCGTCATCACGCGCCGTGATGTGTTTCTTGAGGCCGCGCAGGGCGAAGGAATATCCCTGTCGCTCAATCTCGAAGCTCGCGAGATTTCAGTCAACGGTGAACGTGAAGCGGTCGGGCGTGTCATCGACAGGATTCGGAGTGCCCAAGACTATTACAAGGCAGAGGTGACGCAGATCAAGCTGTCCCTGCCCAAGCGGCAGCACCGTCTCCTCACTGACAAGGGCGCGGACGACATCATGGCGACTGCGAAGTGCGCGGTTATCGTGCCGACACCGGAAGAGCCAAGCGAGGAGATCATCATATGGGGCAGAGGTGATGACCTCGGCCCTGGTGTGCAAGCCGTAATGCAGAAGGCCAACTCGGCGTACATCCATGAGTTCCCCCTTCCTGGCCCTCCGCCAGTTAGCCGCCAACTCTTGACCTATATCACCCATGTCGAATACGCGCAGACCCTCAGCGCGCAGAACCCTGGTTGCTCGGTGTACACGCCCTCTCTGGCTGCTCTGGATAAGTCGACCGTCTTGAACGTGGAGATGATCGGCGAGAAGTCTGCTGTCGACTCGGCTGTCAGCGATTTTTCTGCCCTCATTGGAAAACTCATCGGTGCTACCAAGGAGGTGCCGGTTGACTGGCTGGTTCATCGCATCATCAACTCACCGAAGAATACGAAGAAGTAAGGAATGTCGCACATATCCAATATTTCTTACTTAACCATATAATCATAGGATCCGAGGGTTCCATGAGGCTCACAACGTTCTGGTCTTCTTCCCGCCGGAGTCTGCGGAGCAGTCTTTGGTCCTCTTGGTGTACGATCCCACGACCCCATCCGCTTCTCCTTCCCCTGTCGAGAAAGCCAAGAATCTCGAGGACGTCGAGAAGGAGCTGCTGAGGATGGCAAAGGATGCAGCAGACGTCAAGACGCAGACGATTACGGTGGAGAAGAAGTGGCATGACGCTGTGGTCGGTAGGAACGGAACCACGCTGAACGCTATCATTGGCGAGGACAAGACGCTTTCCGTCAAGGTCGGTGCTGAGGTCGGTGATGCATCCACCGAGGACGTGATCCTCGTTCGTGGTGCCAGCGCCGACGTCGATCGTGCTGTCAAGGAGGTCCTCAAGATCGTCGAGGATGCCAAGAACGATGCTGTCGTCAGTAGCTACTCCACCGAGTTCGACATCGACCGCGAGTACGTGGGCCGGATCGTCGGCGCCCAAGGTGCTGGCGTCAACAAGCTGCGGGACACCCTCGGCGTCAAGATCGACTTCACGGATGACCCGGACGACAAGGAGCAGGTTGTCGGCAAGAAGAAGAAGGTCGTTCACCAGAAGTCCCACGTCAAGATCACCGGACGCAAGGAGAACGTCGAGGAGGCTAAGAAGAGAATTATCGCCCAGGTTGACCGGCTCGCGGACGAGACTCAGGAGGTCCTGAAGATCTCTCACCAGTACCATTCTGGCTTGATCGGCCAGAGCGGCAAGTATGTCATTCGTCTCGAGGAGAAGTATGGGGTCAAGATCACTTTCCCTCGCGAGGAGAACGGCGAGGCCAGGACCAGGGAGCCGCTCAAGCCCGACGAGGTCCTTGTGAAGGGCGGTAGGAAGGGTGTGGCTGGTGCCAAGGCCGAATTGCTTGACGTGAGTACCAGGTCCTTGGGTTTGTGCGATTCTGACATCCTCTTTCAGGCAGTCGAGTTCGAGAAGGAGACCAACAACGTCATCACGTTCACCATCCCAGCGCGCTCTGTCGCGCGCGTCCTGGGCAGGGCCGGCGCCACTATCAACGAGATCAAGGACTCGACCGGAGCTCAGATTGACGTTGACAAGGCCGGAGACGAGAAGGCCACCATCACGGTGCGCGGACGCAAGGCAGACATTGCAGAGGCGAAGGCTTCCATCCTGGCGATCTCCGACCAGGTCGCGGAGGAGACGACGGACTCTGTACAAATTGAGAGCAAATTCCACCGCACTATCATCGGTGCTGGTGGGCAGGGCCTCAGGGAGCTCATCTTGCGCTGCGATGGGCCCACTGACGCGAAAGCACAGGCCGGTCTGGTCCGCTTCCCCAGGCAGGGCGAGTCTGGGGATGAAGTGCGTCTCCGAGGTGAGCCGAAGGTCGTTGCCAAACTCAAGACGGAGCTTGAGAAGATCGTTGCCACGCTCCGCGACCGTGTCACCCTCGGTGTCGAGGTGCCTGCTGTTCAGCACCGCGCACTCATCGGTCGTGGCGGGCAGCACCTCAACGAATTGCAGAACCGCCTCGGTGTCCAGGTGCAGTTCCCTGGTTCGCGTTCCTACAACCAGGTTGGCGTGTTGGAGAACGAGGCCGGGCTCAGTGAGGTTGACCCCGCCAACCTGGTGAAGGTCACCGGTCCCCGTGCTGCATGCGAGAAGGCGGTCGAGGAGCTGAAGAGCCAGGTGAGGCCTCCTGCTCCGGAGGCCGTCATCGCTACCGTCACGGTGCCCCTCAAGTACCACCATGCTGTGACGCAGCAGGGCAACTTCTTCCGCAACCTGCGATCGGTTGGTGTGCAGGTCGAACAGTCGGCCCACCCGCAGAAGCCGGCGGTGCCCCCGCACCCTGTTCCTCAAGATGGCGCCGCAGAGGCCCGCATTGACGACCCCGACGCCGAAGCTGCGTCTGGCGTGGAGTGGCAGGTCGTCCCGAACTACCAGGACGCCGAGGAGGGCGACTCCGAGTGGACGTTCAAGGCGCGCGACCAGGCGAGCCTGGACCGCGCGCTGAAGATGACGCAGGAGGCCATCGAGCATGCCGAAAAGATGTCGCATGTCGGGTTCCTTACATTGCCCGACCGCTCGTCCTTCCCGAGGATCGTCGGGTCGAAGGGCGCGAATGTTGCCCGCCTCCGCAACGAGAGCGGCGCGGACATCACTGTGAGCCGGGAAGACAGCACGATTGTCATCATTGGTGAGTCTTGTGAGTGTCATGTATGACGATGGGTGATGCTGATGGAGGATGTGTAGGGTCCGAGACCGCTATCGAGACCGCGAAGGAGGCAATCTTGAAGATCGCTACCACTGGCAACAACAACCGCTCCCGAGGCCGCCGTGACGCGTAAAAATATGTTTCGCTGTGTTATTGCTGTGCTCATGTTTAGTCTCCGTGGGTTAATGTTGTTGGGTAGCAGTGGAAGGTCGAACAAAGTACACGTACAAACTAGCTTTCGGATATACCACAGGTCTCTGCGCACTACATGGCATCATCCACCATACTCGGTCAAGAATATAATTGTGAATTCCCAGCGACGTTGACAATGACTGCGCTCGATACTCTGGGCGTGTTTGTCGGCTCCAGGCCAATCTGTGCTTTACATGAGTTCGCGGTGCATATGCAGCCAGTCTCGTATTCATAGAGCGCTCAATACTGAGCTTGACGCGCGTGGGCTAGTACAGGGCAACCGAATACCAAGCGGGGCATCATGTACATCATTCAATCAAGTGCCGCAAACGTTGTCACTTGTCCAGTACACTGTGGTTGCAGGCTGGAGGAGACCTCGACGCTCTGGAGACGGTCGGGAGCAGCTCACAAAGACAGGCGACGTGTCTGGACGAGCCTCGGGCATGCCTCGGACACCGCATACGTGTTCAGAACGTGTCCATGACCGGAGCCACTCAAATATATCTCCGTCATCCTCGCCAGCCACCGACACCGTCCCCGACTCCCGCGCGAAATGTTGCCTCGACATCTCGTCGCACTCTCATTAAGTCTCATCTTTGACTGTCTTGCGTATGCCGCACAGTCACAGTCTTTCTTGTCTGAAGCTGCCGTACGGAAGGACCAGGTGCAGAATGTTCTGCAGCACAAGCCAGTGAAAGAAGCTGCTTGCGAGAAGGCTGTGTGTATTGTTGCCCCTCTTTCGCTATAAGATATTTATTGATACGACTGAAGCTTACAGGTCCTATAGAGACCACGCTGTGTGACTATGAAACAATAGAGAGCGTGAACGATGAACTCTTCAAGGAACTGCACGCACTAGTGGAGACACCGTTCTTTAAGTATTTTCGGGTGCGTCAGATTGCGCACTTCCTTGATTTTTCATGGTCTCATCATTGATTGCCAGGCTGATCTCTATCGAGATTGTCCATTCTGGGAGGAGAACGGCATGTGTGCTAATAGAGAGTGTGGGATTACGACCGTAGACGAGGTGAGTCGCTCTAGTGAGGAAACAACTGCCTGCGTTGTGCGCCCGGGCTGTCGTTTCTTTGTACCGCCATCATCCAGTGTTGCTAACGCACAGACAGAGTGAGATACCGGAGAAATGGAGAGCGGCGGCACTCAGTAAGATTGAGGTACCATCGAACGAAGGGGTACGTACACATATGATGCTGCCTACTGATGTTTACTCATCTCCTCACGCTGCTGGTGACAGGGTATCCGGCTTCCTGGGTGTTACTACCGCGATGCGGATTACTGTTTCCTCGATGACCCATTAGGTATTGTCTTACACCCTTTGTCTTAGAAGATCAACCTGAACGAGTGTCTATAGACGGTGACTATGTAGACCTCACCTTGAACCCTGAGCGTTTCACCGGCTACGTTGGACCCTCGTCACGCCGCGTATGGTCTGCGATCTATTCCGAGAACTGTTTCGGTTTGACCCAAGAGGTACTCAACGAGCCTGTCCCGGATATCGCTCACGCAAAAGGAGAATGCCTTGAGCAACGCGTCTACTACAAGATTATTTCCGGTGAGCCTTCTCGTCCCTGCATGCCGATACAATGCTGATGGCGCGTGTAAGGCCTTCACACTAGTATCTCAACACACATCTGCCATGAGATGATGAATCAAACTACTGGTGAATGGGTGCGTTGCACTAAGCGCGCTGTACCGTAGCCAATTCATACTGACCCTTTTGACTGAAGGGACCAGACCTCCAGTGCTTCGTCAACCGTGTTGCGGCATATCCAGAACGACTCCAGTACCTCTATTTTGATGTTGTCCTCCTCCTGCGCGCTGTCGCGCGTCTCGGCCCGTATCTGTCCGCCTACGACTATTGTGGCACGAGCGAGCACGAGAGGGGTGTGGATCTGGAAACGCATCGGAAACTCAGCCAAGTCATTGATATCGCATCTGCGGTCGGCAAGTTCGACGAGAAAGCACTGTTCCGCGGCGAAAATGCGAATGTGCGCGGACAAGTTCACTGTCTATACAAGGCGATGCTAATTCTGTGCTGCGTAGACCTTAAAGGAGGAGTTCAAGGTACACTTCCGCAACGTGACGCGAATCATGGACTGTGTTGGCTGTGACAAGTGCCGTCTATGGGGCAAGGTCCAAACCACCGGAGTTGCCACTGCCCTGAAGGTACTATTTGAATTAGACGAAAAGGCGTTAGAGTGCGTGGTGTCTCATTATCTCCGTCGCCGTTGGACTCAAACACCCTCCGCAGCCCATCGGCAAATCCCAATCTCCTCCAGCGCTCCGAAGTCGTGGCCCTCATCAATACTCTGCACCGATTCTCCGAGTCCCTAGCAGCGGTGAACGACTTCCGCAAGTTGTGGGCTGCAGCGGACGCTCAGGACGAAGAGCGCATGATCGAGGCGGCGGCGTCTGCCGTTGCAGGCTCTCCCAGGGTGCGTCCTACCTCTCATCTTGTCCCGTCGCTTGCCCGAGACAATCATGCTGACGTATCTTCCTTCTCTCATGTTCTCACAGGCACTCCACTCGCCCGCTGCCGGCGAGGATGCCGCTCCTGACAGGTTCATCGCTGATCTCCTGGCGTGGTTACAGGCGTGCAGAGACGGCACCGTTGAGTGCGTGCACGGGTTCCTGGAGGGGCTCCGCGGCGTGCTTGAGCGCGTCGTGTCGCTGTTCAACGCGCCAGGTAAGGAACAGGGCCCGAGGAGCGACCTGTGAGAGCCGTTGCTATTCATGGGTGACGTTGCACGCGGGGCAGCTTCTGTTGTTGGACTTCTTTGTACTATCAATAGGGATCGTAGAGCAGCTAATAGACCGCGTTCAATCTAAGTGAGGGACGTAAAGCCTCCGAACTCTACTCATGTATTTGATGGTAAGTATACGGAATTGTTCAGGCGTTTGTATCATTTGTTAGTCGCTTGGGTGATCGCCAGCCGGCTGTGCGGGAATTCAGGCAGATCATCTATGTAGTACAGGAGTATGGTCAATTGAGGCTACAACTCACAGAGCAATTCAGGTGATAAGAGGTACTTCGTCATTATCTCTAGATGTTACTGAGCCTGTTTGTGCTGAGGACGGGCTGCAGTGCATCAGACAGCCGACGAATATGAATGAACTACAACGGTTCCGACTCGGAAATAGAACAGCACGGGGAGATTGGGCGTGACTGACACAGTCCAGAAAAGGAATCTGTGACTGCGTGACAGAAGGGATGGAGGATAGGGCGTGGGAGGTCGACAACGACGAACGCCCACTCCTTCCCGCCCTCCGCCATCGCTCGCCGCCCCGCTCGCTCGATGCTCTCCACCGCGCGCCGGTGACGATGATTATCCTTGACGACAGCGAAGATCCGTTTAATCCTGAGAAACTCCTTTCCGACTCTCGTTCTGTCCACAGGCCTGCGACACCAACCCCATCTCTCCCTTCCTACGAGTTCTCCCAGTCACAAGCCCAGGCGGTACAATGTCGACCAGAGGAGCTCGAAGCACAATCATTAGAACAAGAAGAGGAAGAAGAAGACAAACCACAGAGCGAGAGGGTCAAGCGGGGCTGCTGGCCCCAGAAAGCTCATCGAAAGTTTCGCCGAGCCTTGGTCTACGCTCTCGTGGTGTACTTTGTCATCACTGTTGCTGTCGGGGCTCCGATTCTTGTGCTCGTACGTGGCCCCTCCTTGATATGTATGTTTCTGGTGCTCATTCCCTTGCAGAGGCTTCGACATCACGCCTCGGAGCACTCTCCGTTCCCGCCCAAAAGCAGCAGCAGCGGCGTCAGTCTGATATCAGACAGTGTTCAAACCCTTCCGAAGTCTCTCGCAGTAGCATGCAACGCGTGGACAGATCACACTCCGACGTCGGCGACGTACGTCTTGCTCGTATTCTAGTTTCAGCATGGCACTCACTAACCTGTCCTCAGCCTGTCGTACAACGTGCCCCTAAGCGGCCTTGTATTCGTGCAGTCCAACGTGTCGTATCAGAGCGACCCGTCAACGATGCAAGGAATATCTGGCACGTTGTCCGTCGGCGTGAATGCCGACCCCCACGCAAAGGAAGGCCTCGTTTCCGTCACCATGCACTACTCACACGAGAGTCTGAAGGATCAGACCAGCGTATGCCTCATGAATGTCTCGAACAACAATGGGCTGTATCTCTACGTGCCGTCAAACCTTTCGTCAAACGACTCGCTCTCGTTCAATGTGACCTTCCTATTTCCGCAAGCGCCGCCTCTCTACATCTCCGAATTCGTCACCCTCCTCCCCCATTTCGACCAGTACTTTGCCAGTCTGTCGGGGTGGGTAGGTTTCAACAAGGTGACATTAGGTGGGCCGCGTTCGCAGATATCCGTTGTAGTGAGTACTTTCCTCCTACCCCTGTTGCAAGATCTTACTCCATTGTAGTCAATCGATGCGTCGACGCTGGAGGTGCGGACTGCCTTAGCAGGCATACAAGGCAACTTCAACGTAACAAAGTCATTGGTACTGGAAACTGTCTCCGCGTATGTATTAAGCTTCATGCGGACGACCGGAGATTGACACCCCGTCTAGATCCATCGACGTCAATATATCTCTTCACAACCTTGGTTGTGCAGAGCCAACCTTCCTAGACGTGAGCACAGGGAACGCGTGAGTTACCTATCTCTTTTCATCCGTGCATTATTGACATTCCTCAGTCCTCTGAACGCTAGCGTCTGCCTGTTCCTTCCAGAGGATGCTGAGTCATCCCGGATGCCCAACTTCATGACAAGCTTCCAAACCTTCAACGCTCCCCTTATGGTCCTCGTTAACCACGCTGTCGAATCTGCTCCCGGGGTGCTGCACCTCCACGCAGAAAACAGTGTTGGTGAGGCATTGGTCGCTGTGGACGGCGCGTATTCGGGCGTTTTCGATGTTTCGACGACATTCGCCTCCGCGGACGTTTTCAGCAGCAACATCAACAACGTCGAGGAACTGGGTCAGCTCGACCTCAGCTATTTGGACGGGGACATGAGCGCGACGGGCACGACAGCGGTGAACGACCTGGCAGTGGAACGGACGTTGATTTTTGATACCATGCAATCATCAAGATTGACGGGATGGGTGGGTGTGCCTCCACGGCCATCTATCCCACCGAGCCCAAAATACTTCGGCAGGCAAGGTAGCATCGAGGTCATCTCAACACTAAGCCCTGCCGCGCTGCTGCTCGGTACATAATCAGGCGTGTGGGCGGCCCCCTCCAGCCTCGCCACGGGCATACGGGTCGCGTGCGCGCACTTGCTGTTCGCCAAGCCGGCCGTCTGCCCACCGTGTCCCCCGCCGTGTATGATAGTGTACTTCTAGCCTCGGATAGATGGGAAGGGGCACGCCCGTTTGTCTGCTTTCCATTAGGGTCTCCGTGCTGCGCGCTTTATGTAGATCAGGGTTGGCCCGGACGTCCGTTCTTCGTCATTCGTTGGCGACCCCCGCGCGGACGCCGTGTTTTTACTGCAATCGTATTCTACTCGCAATCCCTTTAGTTCGTGGCATGCATCATGGTCTGCCTATTGCAGTCTCCAGTTACATCTAATCGCACACGATTTAAACATGTACATGCACCTCGGGACTGAAGCTATTACGACCGACTCTACGTCATCTCTGGTGAGTAATTGAGACTGTCACATCTGGTTTGTTATGCTACTACGAAAGGTCGCATCCTCCGCAACATAACTTACCTATTCCGCCGGCGCAAGCGTTCTGCGTATTGACAACGCAGAGCCGCCAGGATTGGCGACGATGGTGGTGTGAAAATTGAGGCCATCAGCTGCTTGGTCGTTCCGGATTGGTGAAAGCATTGGATTGAGGAGTGACCGCTATTTACGTACGTGCCGCTGGTCAACTCGGCCAGTCAACTAGTGACTAGCTATAGCCAGACGAACGGAGAGTTTCGTACAGGCAATGCAGTTGTGTGGCACGGGCCTAAGGTATACTTCTCGCAAAAGCCTTCAACGCATCTAGCAACCGCCTATCGTCCTCTGACAGTTCCGCCGTCAATGTCTCACCAATAAACGGCACCTCGTCCACCTCGCATACCGTTCCATCGTCGGGAAGAGTGCCATTCTGGAAGTATGCCCTGATGTACTTAGCCGAGCAGAGGGATGGCGTTGCAGGGATTGTGTGACCATAAGAGTTTTGCACGAGCAGAGCTGACCCGGGGAAGCGTGCGTGTACAGCGCTTGCTTGGTAGAAGGGGCATACGGTGTCATGTTTCGACGACAGGAGTAGAAGAGGATTCGACGTGTTGGATGAGGCAAATTCGCCGGTGTAACGCCACTTGGGCCGGATCTTCCACTCGGCGCACCGAAGGTAGTAGTTGCCCCAGATGGGAGCAAACCTAGCAGAGTCCGAAGATAGGTTACCGAAGAACTCCTTGTGGGTCTCCGCGTCGTACGAGAACGGGTCGCCGTCGCTGCATGAGATCGCAGCGAGGGCTTCGGTAGGTGGAAAGTCTGTAGGGGCACACCCGTCCTGATCGCAGTCGCGCGGCACCATCGGGGCGAAGAATGGGGCGAAACCAGTCAACGCGTTTTGATCACGTTTTTCTGCTGCCACAAGGACGGACGCTAGAGCACCGAAAAGCTGCACGGGGAAGTAGAGCGCGCGGAATGTGAGCGTATCTAAGGCGGCTTCAGTGAGAAGCACTGGTCCTTGTGGATGATGGAGAGGGATAGGGTCTCTCTTGAGCATCTCGCGGATGGCGTATACGCGGGCTCTGATCAGGGCAGGCGAGGCTTCGTGCAGCGGACACTTCTCCGCCCCGGCTCGGTAGCAGAACTCGTAAAATGACGCCTCGACTACATCGGTATCGCGGAGATTGCTGCTCCATGGAGCCTGGGTGTAAGGTTTTGCGTCGCACACACCATCGAGGACCATTTTCCCCACTTTGTTGGGGTACATGGCGGCGAAATATTGTCCCAACACAGATCCATAACTCTGCGACGCATTGGTCAGCTTCTTTCACTTCGGGCGAGTAGTGTGTGGCTCACATATCCCCAGTAGTGTAAACGATCCTGACCGAGCTTGTCTATGATTCTGAGCATGTCCGTCGCAACGCTCGCGCTACTCATGAACCTTCCTGGGGCCAAGGATTCGTGGAGCGTGTCCGAGCTGTTCCCACCTATGGTCTCCAAACACTTCTGCGCGATGAGCTGCTCCCAGCCGCGCGCCTCGACCACAGAGTCGTCCGCGAGACTCAACGGCCTTCGTCTAGCCTGCAGCCCGAAGAGATACTGATGGAAATCGTTCTCGAAGCATCGCGCTAACGGAGTGCTGGCGCCTGTACCGCGGGGATCAAAGCCTACGATGTGGTAGTTGGGTCCAACTACTTCTGCAACATACTTCCCCCAACGCCGTAGGCCAGGGTTGGCGGGGAATCCAGGGCCCCCAGGATTAAGGAGGATAGCGCCTCGTACATCCTGCGCGTCTGCTGCAGGTAGCATTTGCAGCGCGATGGTCGCCATCGCACCGGCGGATCCCAGTTGATAGTCAAGAGGAACGTTCAGCAACGCGCAACGGAGCCCATCGAAGCATGGTGTCCAGTTGTTGTCGTCGGATGGCAGTACCTACTCATGGATCAGATCTGTCGCTCAGTAGTGGTATGGACGTACCTACAGCATCCCACACCGTTTCCCGTCGGAGAGGACGAGTTTCCTTGCTTGTATGCCAACGTACAGGAATATCGTATTGGGCGCAAAGAAACCCTAGGCCGAGCAGGAAGATGGCATACGAAATCCATCCGAATCGTCTTGGCCTGAGGGTCGGAGATGATGCTCCTCCATGCATATCTTTTGACTTTTGAGGACTTTGAGGATTCATGGACGAGGAGCGGGATAAAGCACTGCCGTACCGCAGAGCCTGAGTACTTGAGAGCCACGTCAGTGGCCTGCCAGAGTCGTGACACCACAGCAAGCGGTACCTATCCGGTGAGACCGGAGAAGGCCGAATAAGTGCGCTGGGGAAACGTCGAGCTGTAGATATTGTGTATGGCAGAACAGTGGACTTGCGTATCAGCGCGGGCGCAGAACATCTGACAGAGACACTGAAAGAGTACCTAAACGTCCTCGTCCGGCGCTGACTGGACGCGCACAGCGGCGCACTGGGGTCTGATCGGTCATAGGCGGCGCTTCACAACTTGAATGGCGCTTCGTGCTTGATTTAGAACCACAATTTCAGTGACGACTTGCAACCATACAATCATTACATACCCCGGCGGAAATCATAACGGAACCGACAGAGTCTCTAGCAATCTTCACGCGAAGCTGATTCAGCGTTTTTGCTACGCATGAGCGGAACTTTGGAATCGTCATGGTACGAGTCGGCTTGATTGTTCGATAGCTCCGCACTACGGAACTATGATGAGCAATTCGTCGAAGTCTAGCGAACATCCGAAAACTTACAGAGAAAGGACGCTGCGGGGCTGTACTGCATGGCACAGCATCACCTCCGGAAGGCTCCATACTGGTTAGGTAGCAGCTTCTCCGTATATACTGATCCAGTCAGAGAAGTCGCAACAACTGAGCACGATCATGATCATACCTCTGCCACAGCCTGCTACCGTCGGGCTCGTGGTCATCAACATGGGCGGGCAGTCACGGTGCTGGCCATTTAGCCAGTAAAGAAGTGCTTTTTGTTACTGGCCGTACTCGTTCACTGAGCCGTAGACGTGAGGGACGTCGGTCATCCCGAGCTCGCTCTCAGGTTGAGAGCAACTTGAAGCTAAGTACTGCGGATCTGGGATACAAAAAGTCACGTTTATGTGGTCACAGGTAGGATGTGACTGTCACGCATCCTGGACGTAGCGTGTACCATCATGCCGACTCGGACAGAACAATTCTTAACTGCAATACCTCCGTCAAGCAGTGATATGATGAAGCAGGGGGAAAATACATTCCTCCCCGGGCGGATCTTGTATGTCGTTGGCAAAGTTCGGTGAGGTCTGCGGAGTTGGTGGCCTCAATTGCCAATGGTCGTGATTGAATCTCTTCTAGGTTCAAGTTGAAGCAAGCATGTAGGATGCAACATTGGTGATTTCCGTAACTTCATCTGCAGACCTTCTCGGAGGTTTCGCCCCTCCAATTGAAAATTGAAGCACTGACGAGCAGCCCATCCTTACCATCCCCGTCATGTCTACACCGCGCGCCGCCTATGCGACACTGGTCCCACCCGGTCCTGACTCACAGGAGTCTCCGGCCATTTGGACGGAGGACCCAGGTTTGGACCCCATGCTCGAGCAGGCACGTCCCAAAGCATGGCGCCGCTATGCTCGGATGTACATGTCGGCGATGGCAGTCTGCGTGGTCTGCACGCTACTGAACGTACTTTTGCTCGCGCTGATGGCTCAAATGCAACCTGCTACGCCGTCGGCTACACCCCTCACACGCAAAGACCTCTGGATGCTTCGCAGACCTTCTCAGTACATGTATCTGGACGAAATCGAACGTCCCTTCCCTCCGACTCATCGACACTTCGACAACTTTCCCTTGGCAGTTTCTCACGTTGATCGGTCCAACGCAAAACGTGTCATGGAAAACGAAAGCAGATCGCATATGGGCGCGAGCGGGATGTATACCCCCAACGAGAGACACATCGTTATTACGGAGCATGTGAGTACACCGTTCACATAGAAACCGAGGCTCATGCTCACACATGGAAGATCTCGACCATTGTCGAGTTTTTGGCCGTGGATTACGGCATGGAGAAGTGCGAGCTACAGCTCGTGATCGACTCTGGTCCCACTGCCGATAATTCATCGACTTCGTTTACTATCATGGAAGTCTTCCGACTGAACACGACCACCCCTGCCGACGATGACACTGTCAGCTATGCGACGCGTCCCTCTCGGTTGTCAAAGGTAGCAAGCATTGAGGTGTCTGGATCGGGTGTTCAGTGGCATCGTAATTTTCATTGCAGCATGAACGAGTTGCTGTCGTTCGAGCTTGCCTGCAGACCTGCCATTGACGGAGAGGCATGCCGAGTGCAATGGTGGCAGAGTGCCACCCACCATCCTTCAGGTGCGCATAGAGATTGATTGGAATGACCTTGTGTTGCGTGACTTACCATTACTGTTAGCTGTCTTTGTCCGCCAGCACGCAACAATATAACGTAGTCATAATTCCGCATGGTTTTCGATATTTATCGATGCGCAAACACATGTGTAGTTCAGCAGCTCTGCTCGACACGGGCTTTTTCCCCCTTGAATTGGTTGCCGAGACGAACGACGTGTCTGTGCCAATTCGGAAAAACACGATGACGACTCTTTGCCGCCGACATCATACATCGAGCGCCGGCGTGAGCACATTGATTCTTGGACTGTGAGTTGCATGTTGTAATTACGGGCCGCCCATTGTCTAGCTGATCAAAAGGGCTATTCGAAACTTGCAATCAGGGAACGGGAATTTCCTACTAGCCCAATAACTAGACAGCTAGTTCCACCGTAGGCTCCATTCCTCCCATCTGGCCGCGTCCTCATCTAACGCTAGATACACCTTCTCCCAGTCCCGACACGTGAGCGTGTCAGCTACCCTTTCTCGAGCATAATCACGGCGCATGAAGTCTCCGTGTTCTAGATTATCCGCCGCTTCACAGAGGAAAGTCTGTCGCAGATAATCCAGACAGTGCTGAATATGGTGCGTAGAGTCGATATCGCCGTCGAGAGCTGAGTGCAGGATCTGGAGACAGTGTAGTTGGTGAAACACCGTCACGACAAAAATGCGGTGGTCGGGTCCTAGTCGCGTGCGTCCGAAACCGTCTGGGTGAAGTGAAATACTTTTCCATTCCAGATTGCTTGCCGTGTCGCTCAAGTTGACATTGAGATGAACGCTTTCTTGTAGTGTCATAGAGACGGTTTCAAGAGGACCGATGGGATATTCATTGGGATAATCCTCGCCTTTGTATGTGTAGGTATGGACGCCAACTGCTGTTCAATGTCAGCCGTTGACAAGCACTATCTAACTAGAATACTCGCCATGTGCTTGCCTAAGCTGCGCGCGTAGAGTTTGCGCACCATACCACCCGACGAATGAGATGTTGAGGCAGACGAAGAAAAGCCAGGATATTGTATGGATCGGTGGCGGCATGGTTTCGACCACCATCAGCAATCTGCGCCCTTCTGGTAAGTGCACTGTTTATACATGGATGGAGGTAACGGGGCTAAGATTGGACGTACTTGTATCAAGCATGTGGTGTACAAGAGCCTCTCATATGCGTGACGACGTCCTAAGTATCCAGACACGAAGGTTCACTGTCAATGGCGATCACTTCAAGTTGATCTATGCATTGATAGTATCTGGGTCACTGTACTGCATGACCATATGGTACGTACTGAATCATATCATGTGATTGACGGGCAAAGACAGCACTTCCTGATGTTCGATGATGATGATACTTACAGACTGCGCTGTCAATCAATATCTCATGTCACGGTACGTCATTGCATATGCGCCAGCTTGTGACTCCGACCTGTGGCAGGTGGGACGCAGCGTTACATTGCGCTTCGCTTCGCGCCCGATGTCGACTGGATGCTGTGATGCATCATAGCAGATAGCCGCTTTGACGTTGACAGTGCACTGGCACGAACTTGGAGGCGTATGTGGCGATAATTCTTACACTACGGCACATCCGATATGATGAACCTCTCGGGGCCATGGCTAGCGAAGTGCGAGTGCAGTGCCATTCGGATCTCTGGTATTTCAACTCCACTTGGGTGTCCCCTGTTAAATACTATACTGGTCACCTCGTCTCGGACCAGAGATAGTAGCCTCTCCGGATCGCTAAACCCACAATTTTGTCTTTGGTCTCTCACTCAGATCTTCGAGGCAATCTATTATCCTGGGCAACATGCATATGAACGCATCTTGGACGCCAGACGAAACCGCATCCGAATTATGGCTTGAACGTTCCATTTATATTGGCCAACATCTCGGAACAACGAGTCTTGGTATGCAGTTTATTGTTCAGTTTGCCCATATGCTATGCTGAGTTGATTGAACAAGGGGCTCACATCGTAATTTTCCTTACAACAGTATATTACATACTGCAGCAACGCGCTCGTACTCGGCTCTGGTGGCTAGTCTATGTTTTGGTCTTGTTCATGGCATCAGTCATCTACACAGTCTGCGCGATCTACGCAGACGACCTGGTTTGGATTGATCAACGCAACATACCTGGAGGCCCTCTCACATGGCTGTTCCAAAAAGAAAATTCCACCCCCGACATAATCGGGCAGTCCATAGCGATCGTCTGTGGGGCAATGACCACTGCCATTCTCGTGCGTCTTCCAATGATGGCAGTGTGTATTCAGTCTACTGACAAGAGCGCTGGTGATGCCTCGTAGCTTTACCGCTGTTTTGCAGTGTGGAGCTACAGACGGTCAATCATAGTTCTTCCTGCGCTGCTATACTTAACCTCAATAGGTATATCTTATACATCACTCGCTGCAACGAATTAATCTCTCTTGCCTTCAGTTGTAGGATGTCTTTTTAGCGCACAAATGGCTCGGCCAGATGGCTCCCTGTGGTCACACTCGACCTTGAACTTCAGCCGGCCTTATTTTGCCCTCACGCTGTCATTCAATATCCTCACATCGGCTCTCCTCGTTCTGCGACTATTATATCTGCGTAAGCAGGTAGTATCAGCAATTGGTCTTGAGCATGCCAAAGTCTACACTACGGCTGCCGCGATCATTGTTGAGTCTACTTTGCCCCTTGGTCTCTACAGTCTCGTATTGGTGATTGTATATGGCATCCAAGACCGCGAATATACAGAAGACTTGTTGATAGTGCCACTCGTACATTTAGAGGTAATGTCTTATGTCCTGAACAATGAACCGTATCTTACTGTCACGATTCATAGGCTATAGCATCGGAGATCATCATTCTCCGTGTAGTGCGTGGAAAAGCCTGGAAGGCCTCCACAACAGACGAAATGGTATCATCGCTTGCATTCCGCCACGACCGTGACGCTACAGGTCAAGGAACATCCCACAACCCTGCCGCCAGCGTATCACCCTGGTCATTTAGTACAGGGGAGAACTCCCAGGTCGATATTCAAGAGAAGTCTTCGCCGATGGACCTGCTCAGGGCGGCCCGTCAGTTGCAGGGCCGTGATGATAATTCCTCCGAGTCAGAGACTGAACTGCAGTTTGCGGTGCATCATATTAGTGCAGCATAAGACTCAGTGGCACAGGTGATGCATAACCTATCAGAGCACCATGACACGATTACTGACCCACATTCAATTCTTCATAGATGACACCGAGCTATAGTACTGTACTATTGACTAGCATGTAATTATCTAGTGCGGCTGTCAAATAGTACGACAGCTCCCTGAGTTCCTCTTCGTCTGCCGAGTCGATCCGCTATCCGCTGAGTATCCTACACCATACGCAGTAGACTCTCCTATGTTTTGTGAGGATTGCTGAGCATTGGCAATATCTCGTAGTGCGTACCAAGTGTGTACATAGAATCATGTCGAGAAACTTACTCTTTAGCCAAGACTCTGCTTGGCAACACGTGACACGACCCGTGCCCCCAACTTGAACGTACCCTACTAGTACATACTACACTGCTGACAACTCGTGGCGGAGAGTCATAGTTGTGACCCAAAGAGTCAGAATTTCATCGAAAAAGAACCACTCACGAGGCAAAGGTTTTGATCTTATCAGACGTAGTACCATCACTGTCACAGTCATTTCAGAAGCATAGCAGTCTGAGTGTCCATCGACGTCCATCTCCGACTAAGCTGTTCAATGATAGGAAGCTGTCAGTTGCCGCATGTAAGTTGTGGGGTCCCACAGACTAGTATGAGCGGCGATGTATCAATTAGTCTCGGAACAAAACCTCCACGCGCCCGCGTTCACGTGTGGGGTTTGTGTCGAACCTAATGTATCATTCATATCTATCATGATCATCGATGTTGAACAAAGTATCTAGTACAGCCGCATCGGTATTTGGCAGGCTATTCGGATCCGAGTCATGATCTGGGCCCGGGTATCTCAGGCTGGTACATACCTCTGCGCACTTCTGCGACTCGGGAGAGTTGGTCACATCGCCAGTACAAAATACGATTCTCAGCTTACCTCTCATGTACACATCGTATCTTACCCTATATCCTTCTCCCTTGCCATGCGTATCCTTCATGTTGTCAATGGCATCCTCGCTGGGACTCTTGTACTTGTGGGTACAGCTTTCGTAGCTTCCCGACTGCGGTGGGCCCGGGCACATCGCTCGCCCATTTTTTCCTCCATCACTGGCAGTCACGGTAGTGGCATGCCAGTGGCCCAATGGGCAGCAGAGGCGGAAACATTCTCTGGTGAGGTCACCCACCTTATGTGGTTACTGTTGTGTGAACTCATTAGGACATCGCTTAGATACCCTCTCCTTCCGCCCCCAATATATGGAGCCTGTAGCCATGTGGGTACAGGAGACATCCGTGCATTACCAGTTCGACACCGAAGAAGGTGCAGCAGAATACGCCAAATTAACGCCGCCTGGAGGTCACACCGTCTTCCTACACGACGACCACTCGGGATTGGACAGTGAACCCGAGGTCTACACTGTCGCCCTATTCCATCAGCTAAAATGCCTTGACATTATACGAGGCCAGATCACCAATCCGTCACACAATCCGACACGCCCCTTGGTTCAGCACTGCATGAACTACCTCCGCCAAATATTGTTGTGCTATCCCAATCTTCGACTCGAGCCCGCGATAGATCCTACAGGTACCGCGGTGAGGGGTTACCAAGCGTCATGTCGAGACTGGACGACCTTGTACGACGAAGCCGAGGCTAATTACTTAGCCTACAAGTCACGGTACAACTTGAATCATTCTGTAAATCTTACGAACGGTTCCCAGATGTAGCCAAACGGAGCTTGGAGTGCTTCTGTACCTACTATTCAGAGTCGTTGTTGCGTGTGACGGTCAATATTGAGCATATGATTCAAGTTGATGCTTCCCGGTTGCCAGTAGTGCCGCATCAGGGTTGTGAGTACTCAGTTCGCGCGACAGTTGAGTTCTTACTAATAGGCTTCGGCCACACTGAGTGCCCTCCGGTGCGAGCAGTGTCTTCACAGTCACTTTCGACATTCAGTACTGCATGTTCTGTGGTGGAGAGCGTGATCAATTGGTGAGTATTGTTTTTGGTCATTTATGGTGCGGCAGTGCCAGTGTCCTCCTACTTCGCTGCGTTCACGCACCGTGACGGCCCGGGCGCGGCGTTTCCGCCGACACCGGGCCCGGGCCCAAGTACAACCGTTTTGAAAGTTTCGCGTGATATACAACTTATAGGCCACAAGTTGGACCATCATAGTAGACCGCCATACTAGTGGTAGTTTTTGCCAATCATTATGTACGGACTATTTGATCACCGTAGTAAGCGGCCGCATGCTGGACAATGTTCTTTCAACGGGTCCTAACCCCAAGACCCGCCACGTGACCACTAGTAGATCCCCACCGTAGCGAGCTCATATAAGAGTGACAGACAGATATAACGGCTCTACTGGAGCTCTGGCTTTGGCGGCCCTAAGTGTACTTGAAGAGATCCGAATGACAAATCAACGTACCGAACAACACTCGAGTATCAAAAGAATATGTCAGAAACTTGAGTGTCATCTTTATTGACTATTCAAGTTGAGGGTCAGTCCTGTCATGTTTGGATGTAGTATAGTATGTAGCCCTGACCATCGGCAATAGCGTTTGCGCTACTAGTATCTTGCACGGGAACCGCAACCACGGTCGTAGCCGCGATGACACAAAGAAGTACTGCGAATCGGAAGCAGTGCATTTCCGGTACTAGTAACTTGTCAGTTTGAAGAGTGTGAGGTTGCGAGTGGGATGCCTGTAGTGGCTCGAAGCTGCTGAGGACATGTTCGGCTCTCAAAGGATCTTATATAAGGCCGCGCGGGAGTCTTGTATATTTTCGTGTTGCGCAGATACTAGGGAGCCAGGGTCGATGCATGATACGCGAGCCTCAGTTGCCTCCGCGGACCGATGTCTCCCAGAGTACAGTATTAACACTTCCATGCTGATTATCAGCACTATGTCCAACACTCAACGTAAATAGGGGTCTCACCGTGCGCGCACACAGCATTGAATCATCCAACAGCTGCGGATAGACCTGATACGCTGGCAATAGAAGTCTTCACCGCTGATGATGATACAATACTGCATTACATTTACGTTCGATGGTCGGCTGTATCACATTGTCGATGATCTGCCAATGAAGCCAATTGGTGTGATAGACCGCCCAGTTACTCGGAATGCATGGAGCGGAGTATGCCCGTCACGGTAGACGTTTTACCAGCTCTTCTCATCAACATACCGTGCACAGAGAAGCACGGAGACCGCATGCCTGTGCAATACTCAATGAAAGTAACATTTCCCGCGGGATGCAAGGAGAGAAACGTACATATTCTCCCGCTACCAAGTGCACGGGGGCCTTCAGATAGTATCTTCAGACATGTCACGCACTCCTTACAGAAGCTCGCTGACATGCCGAGAAGCTCCAAGCGGTCGAGCACTCATGCAGAGAGTGGAAGACGGGATAGTTTGGTTGTACACGTACTGTTTTGCGTTCCTGATGGAGCCTCTCTTACTTCAACAAGCAGCACTGTACTCCGGGAGGCCCTCTCCTTCCTCCTCATCCGTCAACCCGAGCACCTCCTGATAGAACGCGAGCTCCTGCTCGATGGCCAGCTCGATCGTCTTCGTCTTCCTCCATCCGTGTCCCTCGCCCTCGAATAGCCTATACTCCACGTGGCCGCCCTGCGACTTGACCGCCTCGACGATCGCCTCTGCCTGCGCGGGGGGCACGATAGAGTCCTCGCTGCCCTGCAAGATCTGCATACAACCGAACTCGACGTCAATCGCCCGCCCCAAACATGCCTGAAAGAGAAGGGGGAAGGGAGAAACGCACAAGGAGCGGCGGGAAGCCGAGCTTCGCGATCCGGCCGAGGTTCTTGAGGGGCGTACGTCGCCTATACACGTCAGGGACCGCCTCAGGTGCGCCGCCGACGAGGCGCTGGACGTGGTGGCGCTGGAACTTGTGCATGCCGTGCACGAGCGCGGCGAGATCCGCCGCGCCGTACATGGACGTGACGGCAGCGAACGCCTTGCGGTCGCGGCACGCGGTCGCGAGCGCGATGTACCCGCCGGCGGAGCGGCCGCGGATGATGGAGCGCCGGGCGTCGATGAGCGGGTGCGGCGCGGCGGAGAGCGCGCGCATCGCGTGGATGCAGTCGAGCACGTCGAACTCGCCCCAGTGCCCGTTCAGGCGCTCCCTGGAAGGTGGGGAACTGGCATTTAGTGGCTCGGGTAGCTGGGAGGGGGAAGTGAGACTCGCATGTATTCCCGGCCGTAGCCACAGCTGCCGCTGTAGTTGACGTCTACCCTACATGGCGGACGAAAGTAAGTGGCACTGTGCGCTGGGGGACAAGCGGATAGTACGCACCACGCGAACCCGCGGCTGGTGAAGAACTGGACCTCCCATTTGAACCCTTGCGATGCGTGGGTGTTGGGCCCGCCGTGCGCGTTCACGATGCACGGCGGCTTCTCGCCAGGTACGCCCTGATAGTTCGGGTTCTGCGGCGGGTAGTACAGCACGTGCAGCGGGCCGTCATTCGCGGGGTTCTTCAGCGTCATCGGCTTCGCGAGTGAGATCATCGCCTGCGCGAGCGGGAGGTTGAACACGCCGCCCGAGAGCTCCTTGAACGTTGGGTTCAGGTCCGCGTCGAGCGTGCAGAGCACGACCGCCTCGGGCTTGTCCGCGCTCTCCGCCTTGAACACGACGGTGTTGTCCCGCACGCGCTTGAGCACGAGGATGTTCACGTATGGACATTCGAGCTCCTCCGCCTCGCCGTCCGCAAGGCTGAGCACGTACAGGCAGCTCCGCCCGTCCCGCACCGCTGCGTAGAGCACGCGTTCGCCTGTGAGGTCGAGTGGCGCGCTGAACTCCCAGCCAAGGTACCAGCGTGGGAGGGCGAAGTCGACGTCGACGGGCTCTTCGAGCACTGGCACGGCGGTGCCCGCTGAAACGGTGTACTTCCAGGGGTTCTGGTAGCCTGACTCGTCGGACGTGTAGATAAGGACGTCGTTCGATGCCCAGAGCGGGTACGCCGCGCTCACGCGCCCCGAGGCGCCGCCAACGTGGTTCGTGTCGCTAAGCGTGAGGCTGGAGTCGGAAGCGTGCACGGAGGCGACGTAAACCTCACCACCCTCCCAGGACGTGTCGGGATTAGACCACTGTTCCCAGGTAATGTGCGTACCGTCCGGGGAAAAGGCGGGCCCAGAGTAAAAGTGTGCACCGGAGACGAGCGTGGAGACAGTGTGAGTCCTGCTGTTGATCACGCAGAGGGTGTTAACGACATCTGTGGGGGCAGGCTTTGTGTGGTCCTCGAGGACGGCAACGATGAGGTGCGGGTGTGCGGGATGAACGGCGAGCTTGGCGAACCTGTGGTTCTCATTCTCTACCATTTTCCTGAGTAATGTGACTTGATATTGTGAATGAGAACTTGGTACGTACCAGGTGTTATGGGTTGGGGGTCCTCAGACCGGCCCACTGCGTACACTCGGTTATCTGACAAATTAGAGAAGTATACGATGCCATCGTAAGCCGATGCGGGTGCGCCACCGTACTGACGATCGGAAACATATCATTCATAGAGTCCAGGTAGCGAATGTGAACGCGACGTACCTCGTGCACACGAGTGCGTGCATCCCACACTTTGCGCATGGCATCACGTCCTGTCTCTGTAAACACGATGGCGTTGCGGCCACCTTCTGACGGCCGTCCTTCAGTGTGGTAGATCGTCCCTGTGACAGGGTCAACGAATACATCATCTGCTGGATCTGGCTATCAGAGAACCAACGTTGAGTGGCTTGAAGGTCAATGCTGGCATAAAGGGGCACACCGGTTTGTGACAGACGTCTTGCGCCTCTATGGGCGACGACCAGGTTCCGTAACGCGCTGTCTCAGTCATGATGTCGTCGGACGTTGAGTGCGCAGCAGAGGCCTAGCTCCGAGAGGACGACACGATGTGGCTCGGCTGTGTGCTTGAGGTGCGATGGATTCGAGAGTCAAGGTGCAGCGACGATGGCCTAGACGAACAAGGTAGGGAGTGAGGGAAAGAGGTTGAGACCAAGTCAGGGCGTGCCCATATGTACATCGCCTCGGGGAGCGCTGTGTAACATCGGGATCTGCTGATCGGATAACCCCGCAATCATATTGCAGCAGTGGACTCGTTGTGTGTTTCCGCTTCGGTTTCTCATCGTCATAGTGCATAGAAAATGTATAATTAGTGAATTCTGTGGGAGGTCATATTTTGCTCGCATAAGTATGCATCAATATTGTCGATGACCGAACGTAGGTACCAAACACACGACCCCGAGATTAATCGGGAGTATGTAGTGATCGGCTACGTCATGCTACTCAGTACGTAGCGCTCATCCACCACACCAAAATCGGAGGATAAAGTTTGCAAGCAGTCAACGCCATACTGCTGCCCAAGGCCACAGTCATCGATAGTACACTGGTAGGCGGATGGCCAAGGGCCGTACACACCACTGCAAGTCTAGGCACGAATACTGCGGGTGTATTCACTGTTCAGTCACGTCGGTGGCTGATAGCTGGTACCGGTTTAGAAAGAAGATATATGTGCATTCGGCGAATCCGGACGCGGACTCGGACGGTTCCCTTTATTTATCCGCCGAACCGGCGGACTAGTGTAGCGGCAGAACTCGCGAAATCCCAGATTTGCATATCATACTCAGGCGTGACCGTAGGAGCTCAGACAACATTTCATTTGCGCCCTGTATACAGTCTGACGTACACGCATACAACTTCCGAGGAACACACCATATGCAGGGATTCTCTGGAGCCTCGCACAACGACACAACTTACACGCCAACCCGGATGGTCGGAGAGCTTGCGTAAGACCGGCGACGCGCTTCGTCGTGCAACGGTGCACCTTAGGCCTGAGTGAACTTCCAGAGCTGGTGAGTGTTGGGGGTGGTGACTCCCTGGCCAGCCCAACCATTGACATGCGTGAGGTTGGCAGAGTTTCTGTCCGTCAAGATCATTTTAGCATCAATAGAAGCCTCAATGTAGGACATTAGCACGTACCCGTTCAACAGGTCAACGAAAGCTTGAAGATAGATCGTCAGCCGCACTGTATGTCGTAGCATTCGGACAGCAAGGATGATCACTTACTGCTGGTGGCCTGGTTCTGGATGCTGAGAGAGGGGTCAGAAATTCGGATGAGAAGGCAAGACAACCGATGCTCTTACACGTAGGCAGTGTCCGCGCTGTTGCGGAGAATGGCCCAGCGCTGGTTCCGGTCCGACCCCGTGCCCTGGTTCCCGATGATAGGAGTGCCGTCCGCGACGTTGCCTGAGGGTTTGACAGGGTATTCAGCATCCAAGCATCGATAAGGAGAGGGTAGATGTACTGCCGGTCAAATCCAAGTAGGTGCGGCTGTTCGTGTTCTCAATCGTGTACACGTCGTTTCCGACCAGGGAGACGATCCAGAGCTGGGCGGGGACTAAGTTGTCGCTGAGCTCGCGCTTCTGAAAGCCGTGAACCTTCGTGCCTGGGGACGTTGAATTAGTTAGATATGTGCTGTGTAAGTCATTAGAAATAGCACGCACCGTCGGCACTAGAGCCTAAACCGAGCAAGATTCGTTAGCCAATTTCGGAAGTGAGGAGCGCATGAGCGCACTAACCATTTTCGAGGTCAAGGACGGTGCCGGTGCCGGCGTTCTGGATGAAGTCTGAGGTCGCCAGAACATCAGAGCTAGTGGGCAAGGTGAGATTGCACGGCAAGCAGACTCACAGACACCACTTTTGATAGACATGGCGATTCGATTTGAGGTTGCTTTGAGTGGAGAAAGTGAGTATTGAGAGAGGATGCTGCTTCACGGTACTCGAGCGCAAGGTATTTATGCGACCCCGAAGGCGCTGAGCCAGTCACGAGCAGTAGCTGCTGGGCACCTCGTTGACGAAGTGCATAGCTGGGCGAATGGCGAATACGTCTAATGTCGCCTGGATGGTGAGCGATCTGTGTCATTTGAATGGAGAGCTGTCCATACAGACAGCACTCTCTATACCTGAACGACATCCCAGAGCCATCTGAATGGAGAGCAGGTCATATGGGACAACACCCACTTCACTTCAATGAATTCGAGGCCACCTCTACCGATCGATGAGTATTCCATTGACTGCTTCCATCCCGCATTCGTGCTCTTGCACGAGTCAGGAGGTCGTGTTGCAAGTAGCCTGTATGGCGTGCATTGTAAGGCTCCTCGCTCACTGGCATAATGTACGCGCTGTGAGACCAAATTCAGTGAATGATGTCTCGAATCAAGCCTCCGCCGCCAGGAAAACACCGGTGCACTCACCCCCTGAGACGTAAGGCCTGTCGCGGTTCCAATCCTCGTTACGTCCTCGGGTAGTGCTTCTGTGTATTTACAAATACTACGGGCAACCGCCTGGCCACCCGCATGCGCAATGTGAAGCAAGGGTATCACCACAATCGGCGGATGGACCCTGAGGTCAGGGTAGGCACCTCAGGCGGCTCATCCAGTCTGGCAAGGTAGGGGCCGAGTTAGTGTCGATACACCGCTGTAGGCTGGTCATAGTTTTTCCATTCCGCACATGCTTCGATAATCCGCCCTGTATGACAGTACTTGTGAGCAAGCGAAACCATAAATGAGAAGGAGATGAGCCGAACAGTTTAGATCCCTCCGAACGCACACGGAACACCCCGGACATGTTCATCCTATGCTCGGAGAAAGCTCTAAACACGACTTCACGGACTATTCACGTCTATACACTGGGGTGAGTACTTTTTAAATTGCTTGAATGTTATGAGCATCGTTTAGCGACCGAAAACAAAATTAATTACTCGCCCGCAGGTCACTTCACCCGAGCCAGCCGCAATATCTCGCCACTGTTCCGTCACTCCGCACCTGTCCCGCTAGCGCAGGGTTCCGTGGCTTCCCTAGTTGCAGGCTTGCAGCAGTGAAGTCTAGGTCAACGACCGGATATACAGCATGAGTGCTCCGTCTTTGGATTTGCTCACCAGTACTTGATCATCCCATACACTGTCCGAGTCGGGCATGTTCATCCTGGTTGCGGAGAAATATCCAAACACGGTTTGGCTCAATGACAGTTCATGCCTATACTCAACTGCACAAATGCCATGAGTATGGCGATCGAGCACAACCATCGCTCGTGATCTAGTTCACCTCGATTAGGATGTCGCTGCCGTGACCTGCAGGCTGGCGCAGTGGACATTATTTGTCCTCCTGCCAAGCAGTAGAGTTTCGGCGCGCCCTGATGTAGCGGTGGTCCATCTTGTCCGACGTCGTGCTCATTCTCCTCGCGTGTTCTTTATTCTTGAACGAGTAGAACTTTCCATCGCGTTTCGTATGCTGTAAACGGTAGTACTGCGTAGAGAAATGACAGGCTTCCTGAAAACCTCACCTCATCATGTTACAGTGCCAAGTACTAGGTTACCTTTTGCTGTACTATATCTGGGTGATTTTGCAGGGAACAAGTTCCTTGTTTTCAACCTCTTAGAGACCATGTTTATGTTGCGATTGTTGGCAGTGATTGGGGAGACCGTATAGCCTTTGTTGGGGCCTACCGATTTCAACGCGCCTCGGCACAATCACGTGCTAGTTCGCTACGTTAACGACCAATGATATCGGTGCCTAAGGTCACCGTGACAGTAGGCTTCGGACGCAGACGGTTCCCCGCATTTGTCGGCTGTCCGCAGGACCGGCGGACTAGCCTCAGTGTAGCGGGCTGAATCTGAGAACTCACCCGGGAGTGCATATCATACTCATCCAGAGGAACTCAGGCAGCGGTTTAAGTTGCACCCAGTATACACTGTCACGTACGCAACTTCCAAGAAACATATCATATCTGGGCCGCAATACTCTCGACCTTCGCACACCAGCTACATATTCTACGCGTCATACCGAAAGGCCGGAGGGCTCAAGTTGCTTAAAACCGATGACGCGCTTCGTCGTGCAGCCTAGGCGGGAACGAACTCCCAGAGCTGGTTCTCGTTGGGGGTAGAGACCCCAAAGCCAGCCCAACCATTGACGGGCGTGAGGTCGGTTGAGCTTCTGTCCGTCAAGGTCACGTTAGTATCAATAGAGGCCTCAATGCAGGAAATTAGCACGTACCCGGCCAACAGGTCAACATAAGCTTAAAGAATAGATCATTAGCGATACTGCACATAGCCTTCGGACGGCTAGTAAATTCACTTACTGCCAGTGGCCCGGTTCTGGATGCTGGGGGAGGGTTTATAAAACTGAGAAGGCAAGACAAACAAAATCCTTACACGTAGGCGGTGTCCGCGGTGTTGCGGATAATGGCCCACTGCTGGCTCGTATCGCCCGAGCCCTGGTTCCCGATGATAGGGGTTTCACTCGCGCCTGAGGAATTGGGAGAGTACTTAGCATACAAGCCTCGGGCAAGAGAAGGTAGGCGTACTGCTGGGCAAATCCATGTAGGTGCGGCTGTTCGTGTTCTCTATCGTGTACACCTCGTTTTCGACCTGGGAGACGACCCAGAGCTGCACGGGGACCCAATTATCGCTGAGATCCTGCTTTTGATAGCCATAGACTTTCGTGCCTAGGGACGAGGTCAGATTATGTAGGTCATGATTTGGGAACGCACCGTCGGCACTAGAGCCTAAATCGTACGCGATTTGTTAGTAGATTGACCCTGAAAGTTGGGAGCGAATAAGCACACAAACCATTGTCGAGGTCAAGAACGGTGCCGGTGCCGTAGTTCTGGATGAAGTCTGCAGTCACCAGCACATCAGAACTGGTGGGTAAGGTGAGACTTCACAGCAAGCAAACTCACAGACACCATCCGGGACAGTATCGCAATCGCAATCCACCACGGTATCATTCGAGGTCGCTTTGATTGGAGAAAGCGAGTAGAGGAGGAAGAGAAGGTAGGTCAGTTTAGCCATTGGTCCCGTGTGATATCGGAGAGCGTAAGAGAGGATGCTGCTTAACGGTGCTCGAGCGCAAGGTATTTATGCGACCCCGAAGGCACTGAGCTAGTCACGAGCAGTAGCTGCCGGACAAGTCGTTGTTGGAAAAGTGCATGGCTGGACACTTGCAAGCTGCAGAAACGTACAGTGGTAAACAATCCACACTTCCCTGTGTCGCTTAAATGGAGATCTGTCTATGCACTGGCAGATAGCAATTTGCAGAATCACAATACTTGGACGACTGCCTAGAGGCATCTGGATGGAGAGCGGGTCATATGTAGCAATGCTCACCTCACTTGTATGGCTTCCAAACCACCGCTACCAAGTAGGAGAGTAGTCAATTGACCGCTTCCATCCCACATTCGTGCTCTCGCGCCAGTCGGGAGGTCAGGTTCCAGACAGTAAGTATGGCGTGCATTGCAGAGCTCTGAGCTTCTTACTCACCGGCACGATGCATGCACTGCGGTACCAAGATTCATCAAATGCGGTCTGAAATCAAGCTTCCGCCGCCTAGAAGCACTAGCGTACTCACCCCCTACGACGTATGTCCGTCGCAACTCGGAGCTTGATATCTGTCGCACGCTTGCATGCCGAAGTTATGCTCGCGACGTTCTCGGGTGGCACCCCTATGTATCTGAAGTACTGCTGGCAACCTCCTACCCACTCGCATGCGCCATGAGAAAGGGTGACCCCACGATCGGTGGAGGCACCCTGAGGTCGGGAATATCGGTGGCCCGTCAGGCTGCCCAACCACTCCGGCGAGGAAGGGAGATAGTGTTGTTACACCGCTGCAAGCTGGTCGTCTTTGTTACTGTCAGAAGCGGTTCGTCCTATTCGTGAGAAAGCAACGCCATAAAGCAGAAGAAGATGGGCCGAACAACGTGGATACCTCCGACCGCACACTGGACGCCTCGGACATGTTCATCATGCCAGTGTGGGCAGAGAAATCTCCAAAAACGGTTTAATCAATGCCAGTACTTACTGGGATGCCGTCCTCAAACTGCACAAATGGCGTTCACTTCGATCAGGATGTCAATCTGCCACTGCGGTGTAGACTCCAGCCACATTCCCGCCACAGTTCGCCGACAGTGTAGCGGAGGTTAACGGTCGCACGAAAAGTTAGGCTTCCCCGGTTCAATACAGCAAGTCACTGCTTGGGTCGACGATCAGATGGTAGAAACCGTGAGTGTACTGTCTTCAAAAATTGGCCTAGGCCTGCTCACACTTGCTCATCCCGTATCTGGGAATTGACCTCCTGCTCGAGATCCTATCGTGGCTATGTAGAGTTTCGGCGCGCTTTGATGTAGTGGTCCTCGATTGCTCTTAGCTTGTCAAGTTGTCCGACCGTGGAATGATGCTGATCTCCTCGCGTGTTCTCTTATCGAGTAGACCTGTTCATCGCATTCCATGTACCATAAGTATTGCGTAGAGAAACGACCTGAACATCTCACCGCATATTACATCTCTTCAAGTTTTGGTAGTAGCAACAAAGACTGGTACTAGGTTGTCCCAATCCTCTGTAGCGAATCGAGACTTTCTGTATTGTATCCCTGGGTGACCTGGCAGGGGTTTTCGACCTCCTGAAGACCATGATTATGCTGTAGTTGTCGGCAGCATTTGAGAAGACATCGTTGTTGCCTATTCCGCGTCGCCACCGTGACTGCGCCTTTCCCAGTCGTTGCCCATGTCCGGGGACCGGCGCTTTGCACGATCACGTGCCGGTTCGTTGACCGGACAGCAGTGTCCCGCAGAACAGGTATTCAATGTTTCGATAGTGGTATGCGTGTTGTACAGATTGACCAGGCAGTAAGTAACTATGAGCTATACCAATGACACGACACCAGGAAAAAACAGTAGAAACAATGGGACAGACGGAGGAGCACGAGCGATAATAATACTATACACGGCGGCATAATAGCAGACTGTAAGTGGACAGAGCGTAAGCTAAGAGTACGCGGCGAGCGGTAGTCCTAGTAGAGGCAGCAGAGCACGGGCAAAGCGTCCAGCACGACGTCATCGATACTTGTTGTTGGCCAACGACGTTGTTGTTGTCGTTGTTGAGGAGGAGGGTATGGAGCCGCCATTGCGAGAGACAGAGGCCGCCCCTGAGCTCAGCCGCGGCTTTTTCGATACACTCGGTCCATCGCTCGACGACGCACGGGGGGCGCCCTCCTTCATTACCATCTTGGCATGGATCTCCTCGAGCTTCCCAGCCTTCACCTTCTTTGGCCAGAACAGTGTCACGAATCTACACGCATGAGTTGAGCGGGATAGTCAAAGCGGAACAGCGCGCAAAGCCACTCACGTCCACAGATGTCTACGCCATCGATCGCGGTCTTCACCGGCGGCTTGCTTCTGCGCAAGGACGAGCTCTATTCGCTTGCCGATAGCAGCGAGCGACTCTTTGAGGATGGTCACCTTCTCGTCCCGAGGCATGTCGCCGCCAGATAGCTTCAGATTTTTCTAGACGAATCGATGAGCGGCTGAAATGCGGCTCTTAGGGAAGCAGAACGTACCAGTTGCTTCTTCACCGGCCGCAACTCTTCCTTCGTCGCTGCCTCATCCATTGACGGGCTGTTTACATAAGGTTAGCCTCACACTGAGGTAGGGAGGTAGAACAGAGACATCCCACCATTCATCCGAGGAAGACGAGTCAGTGAAGGTGGGCGTCGGCCGCCTCTTCCGCCTCTTCGTGCTTCCCTCGTCAACGGACGCGACGGCCTCGCTCTCTGCTCTCCGCTTCAAGCCGTTCGAGTACGAAGTCGAGGCAATCGGCGGTGGCGGCGACGCGGACATGCCGAGCGAGGCGCCCTTACGATGCAGTGTCGTGGTGATGGCCTTGATTTTCTCGTCGTGCTCCCGGAGCTGGCTGAGGAGGTAGTCTCCCCGCCGTACGAGGTGGATGGCGTTCGGGATAGGCTTGGTCGACGCGTCCTCGCCCTTCTTGCCTTCCTCGAGGAAGAACTTGCCCTCTAGGCCCAGCTTCGGGTCCTTGGCCATCGTCTCCCAGTTCCCGAAACCGTACAGGTACGCGCCGACCAAGAGCATCGAATCCTCCTGAGGCCCCCAGCGACCCGACCAGTTGAGCGTCGGCCGGACGTTGTCCACGGGAATCTGCCACTGATACACGTCCGGGAGGTCCTTGAGGTAGTCGTACAAGATGCGCAGTTCGCGGTGCCGCGAGAGGACAGTCTCCGCGTTGATGTTGCCGACGTTCTTGTACGACACCAGGACGGCCTTGCTCTTCTGAGCGTTCGTCAGGGTCTCACCGGCAGCCATGCGCTCTCGCTTCTCCGTGTTACTCTCCTCGACCGCCCGTGCGCAGAGCTCGACAATCTCGTCGGATGTATCCATGATCATACCACGATTCTTGTCCTGCAGCTTCGCCTCGGTGACCTGGGCGCATGATGTACATCAGTGGCAGTACGTGTATCGACGACGAAGCCTACTCACAATAACGTCGTACCGCTGCCGGATGTCTCCCCATCGTTGCAGACTGCGGATGAGGACACGCACATCGCGCTCCTTGAGCTCCAGCGCCTTCTGGGTCGCGGACTTGCGCTGAGGAGGGTGCTTTGGCTTCTTGGGAGGGGGCTGTGAAGGAGTGTGGTCGACGTCCATGCCCTCGTAGGACACCTGGGCATGCGATCGCTTCCGGTCCTTAGTCTCCTCGGCTGCGATCTCCTCTGCTCGTCGCTGGTCTTCGTCGCGCTCAAACTGTTGGCGGGCCTCGACGGGGATGATGTCCTCCCAGTTTGTGTCGTTCTTGACGTCGCTGACGTTGGCGAACTGCGAAAGGAAACCCTCACCACCAAGGGATGTGCCGTCGTTGGATGACGCAACAGTCTCGTGAGCCTCGGCACGGTTCAGAATGTCGTCAAGGTCCATCTCGTCTAGCTTCTTGGACTGATCATTGTCGTCCTTGTCGAAGCTGCGCAGACAATGGAGTCAGAACGGACTCCTGCCGGGGCACAGTCGGACTTACATCTTCTGCGCACCGTACTTGAGCACGGCATGGAGCTCGTCCTTGCTCAAGTCATTGGGTTTGGACGGGTCCTTGGCGGTCGTCGCCTTCGAGCTGAGGTGTGCTTGCGACGTGTCCATCTGATTGATGACTGCGCGAGAACGTTGCGTCATGACCAGGCCGTCTCCTCGTTGCGTGAAGAGTCCACTCACTGGCGTACTCCAGCACCATCTTCTTCTTGGCACGCTCGAGCATGTCCTCCTCCATGGTGTCCTTGCTCACGAAGCGGTACACGCTGACGTGCGACTTCTGGCCGATTCGATGCGCCCGCGCCATGGCCTGCAGGTCGTTCTGCGGGTTCCAGTCGCTCTGGACGGGGCTTCAGCAGCATGTTCCGACACGGAAAGTAACTGAATACCCACGTCAAAGATGATCACCGTGTCTGCTGTCTCGAGATTGATACCCAGACCGCCGGCGCGTGTCGAGAGGAGGAATGCGAAGTCCGTTGAGCCAGGTGCGTTGAAGTGCGCAATGGCTTTCTTCCGAAGCTCGGAGGATATCATACCGTCAAGACGCTGGTGCGGGTAGCATCGCATGACCATGTAGTCGCTGAGGATATCCAACATCCGGACCATCTGGCTGAAAATGAGAACGCGGTGCCCGTCCTGCCGCAGTCGGGCCATGAGCTTGTCGAGCAGCACCATCTTACCACTGCTCATGACCAGGCCCTTCAGCGTCTCCTCATCGCTGTCCGTCTTCGTCTCCGCGCCGTCGAAGAGATACGGGTGGTTCGCTGCTTTCTTCAACTCCATAACTGGGCAGGGTCGTTAGGGTTCGGTGATATATATAGAAGGAAAGCAGCTCACCGATGTTGAGCAAGCTGATGTTGTTGTTGCCATTGGCGCTCTTGACGAGGCCTTGGAAGTTCTGCGACCACACCGTCACACACCGCCACCATACGTAACGCAGGGTAAGGTCTCACCTTCGTCAAGATGTTCTTATAGAAATGCGTCTGGAGCGCACTCATCTCAACACGAAGAATTCGCTCGCTCTTGGAAGGCATTGACGTAAGGACGTCGCGCTTCAGCCTGCGGAGCATCAGAGACTCCAGCTGCTTGTGCAGCTCTTTGATCTTCTCCTCATGGTCGGCATCGGCGAGGTCGAACTCGTTGGAGAGCTGGACTGCAGCGCCTGTCAGAGAACGCCCATAACCCTGACACACGGGTACTCACACTTCTCGGGCATGAGGAAATGCATCAGCGACAGCAGCTCTGCGGAGAACGACCGCTGTGAGCGCCGGAGCCTGCGGTGAGAGACGGTTTCGTACCTTTCACGTTGTTCTGCAACGGGGTGCCGGTGATCAGTAGCTTAGATGCGGCCGAGAACGACCGCAGTGCCTCGTAGAGTTGACTTTCCGAGTTCTTGAGGCGATGTGCCTGTGTCGTGCCGTCAGCGGCCGCCATATGAATCCTCGCGGAAAGTAGTATGCGACGCACCTCGTCCACAGCGAGCACCTGCCACTTGATGTCCCCAAGCTCCTTCGAGTCACGGAGCGTAATCTCGTACGTCGTCAGGAGCACGTTCATCTTGAGCTTCTTACTCGAAGCCCCGAACTCATACTTCCTGATGACCTCTCGAGCGAAAGCGGTACCAGTGTATTTGATGACGTTCAACTCTGGCGCCCAGGACGCGAACTGCTGTTCCCATGCAGTAATGGTAGACAGAGGCACGATGACCAGGAACGGGCCATACTGCTGCAACTCGTGGAATAGGTACGACAGGAACGATACCGTTTGTACCGTCTGCGGTGGGAGAACGGGGAGTGAGCGGTCCGTCCCACACTGATTCGCACGATGTACGCACCTTGCCCAATCCCATCTCGTCTGCCAGAATACCATTCTCGCCCTTACTCCAGAGGTAGGCAAGCCAGTTCAATCCAGTAAGCTGGAAGTCTTTGAGCTCGCCACCCGTCACCTTCAGATACTCGGGGTCCTCCTTGATCTTCTGGAAGGTTGGCCTTGCATGGCGAGGGTAGCTGTGGCTCTTGTACGGGAACTTGGCCTCAGCTTCGCGCTTTCTGAACGCCTCGAGTTGGTCCTTGGCGATAGGCCGGATCTCCTCAAGCGGCTCCCAAGTGCAGTGATCATAGTTGAGGTTCGCCCACTTGCAGAAGTACTCGACACCGCCTGCGCCGGTCTCACGCTGAGCCACTACCCGGTCGACCGTCTTGTAGGTCTCGAGTTCCTCCTTTTCACGCTCCTTCGCGAGCAGGAGGCCTTCCTTGTCCTCGCGAGACGTCTCAGGTGCTGTGAGGCGCTCTTGATACGCCTTATACGCTTTGATGTAGTTGTCTACCCGCTTGATGCCTTTGTACCGCTTCAGAAATTCGTACACCTCATCGGTATTGTGCAGATGCGAGAAGTTCTTCCACTTTATATGGAAACGCTGCATACGGTAACAGGCAGTCAGTTGACTGTGCTCAGTGAAAGAAACAACAGGCATGCGCACGATGTTCCGAGTCCAATCATCCTCTGGATCATCCTCATGGCCCTCATCACGACAGTGTCCCAACACCGCTTCGATCTCATCGTGCGGCTCACTAACGGCTTCCGCGTACGTCCCTTCGGGGACATCTTCGTCGAACTGCTCGAAGTCTTGTACGTCATCGACGTAGTTTGGGATCCTGCCGCCCCTACTGGAGACGCGGATCTCGGACGTCTTTGCCTTCTTCTTCTTCTTCGACTTCGAGCCGTAGTCTGAATCGGAGTCGGATCCAGAGTGTCGAGTTGTTACTTGCAGCATGTCAGCTTCGTGAGGAAGGAAGACGTATATATACAACACACCCTTGGGTTTGGGCCTCGATGGCACTTTCTTCTTCGGAGCCTTCTTCTTGGACGACGAGCCGTACTCCTCATCCGCATACGACGCGTCTTCCTCGTCGTCTTCCTCAGGCTCTTCGGGCTCTTCAGGTTCATCTTCGTAGCCCTGATATGTCGTATATGAGGCTATATATGGAAGGCCAATAAGAGTGCAATGACATACCGACTCCTCATCCTTGATCTGGCGCGCATACATCCATAGTCCGTCAATATTTACGCGTAGATCTCGGCTCTATCACTCACTGCTCTGTTCTTCATATACGACGAACTGTGACCGTTGGTCTTGGCCACGGGATGGGTCTCCTCCTCATCGACTTCTTCACCCTCAGCATCGGCATCAGGGTCTTTCTTAATGTCGACGTCGATATCGGAGTCAAGTTGCATGGAGGCGTCGCTGTCTGAGCTGCCCCCGAACGGGGAGCGGGAGGTCGCCCGGGCGGGGCGGTCGTCGTCACCGGGAGGCGACATGGAGGACTCGTAGTCTTGCGCGAGGGAATTCACGGTGGGCAGCGGAGGGGACGCGCAGGGGGTGAGGAGGGCGAGGGGGACGGGGTGGGTGGGAAGAGGCCCGGCGATGGCGTTGACAAGGTCTTTCACGAGCGCCAGAGCGACCAGCCCAGCTCGGACAGGGTTCGCACGCGTGCGCCGGAGGTGGCCATCGCAGGGCTCGTCACTGGCCAGCGTGCCCAACTCCGCCGCTCGCCACGCATCTTATCTCCCCGCACACGGGCCCCCTGCACTCAAGTCTGCTTCCTCGCTGCTGTCTGCTGCCCTCAGCTGCTCTGCCCCGCCTGCCCCTTTCAGCTCCTCGCTTGACCCTTGCGCACTACCGGCGCCGGCGTCGACTCACACCCTCGCCGCGCGACCATCACCACCACTCACTGCCTCCTTCTCCCGTCCACGCGCAGGCCGTGGGATTCCACATCGCCGAAGCGCGGCCGCGGCCCATTCGGCGTGTCTCCGGCAGCATGTTCTCGAGCGGTCGTCATCGCTGCCACCAGTGACGACCACCTGAATCTCGACCACGAGCCTGTCACACATGCCTTGTGACATGTGTCACGCGCCCGCCCAGTCGGGTAAGTTCCCACGCTCCCACGCCTGTTCGCCGTCCACGACGATGAGCAGCCACTGCTGGCCAATCGTAGTCATCGTGGTCCAGCTCGCCTGTGACGTGCAGGTATATGTATGTGACTCGTGGGCGCTGCACTCCGGGGACCACAGTGCCAAGTGACGGCGACGGCTCTTCTCGTGGCCGGGCTCGTCGTCCCTATCGGCGCGTCTCACATCCAGAACCCGGCAGCTGCCAGCGCAGCGCGCTTCGGGAACCACCCCTGGGTGCGCCTGACTGATGGCTAGCTGACACGTTGGTGGATATGGCAGATGGCCCAGATAACTCAGCGCGAGCGTCGCGCGCGGCAGGCCGACGGTAGTATGGTAGAAAGCACTGGTGACATGCAGTAGAGTATGCTACATAATTTATGTACTGTTCGTGAAAGCGGAGGCGAAAGCAGGCAGATGAAGCAACGAGTGTCCAGTGAGTGTCCAGCCAGTTCAATAGCGACGGTGCGGCCGTTGATAACGGGGGAAGGGGAGCTGCTCGTACACGGGGAGACCGACAGGCGCAGGCTCATGCAAACGCCGGTACCGCCTGCGCTTCCGGCTGCCGCAGCATGCGGACGCCGCAACGATCAGCAGAATAAAGACAGCGACACTGCCGGCGATGATGTATGGTACGTAGGGTTTGATCTTCTGGTCGGTGGACTCGTTCGGCGAGGTGGCCCAGTTCGAGGTGTTCATGGCGGGCAGCAGGTGGAATGCAGACGTGTTATCGACTCCACCAAGACGAATGTCGACGAAGTCCTTGTGCGCTTCGGCAGGGTTCGTGAGAGAGAGCAGCTGCATATACGGATCCGCAGTCGACGACGGCGAACCATGAACGTAGTCGCCGAGGTCCACGAGGAGATACGCGTTGCGTACTGTCACGGTGTCAATACGTAGCACGGAGTATCAGGTGGAATGGCAACGCACGAAATGCCATCCCAAGGATCATGTCAAACCTCGAGGACGACGCGGTCGTGATGGGCTGGAAAGAGCCAACGCAGATCTCATTGCCATCAGGTCCTTTGATGTTCATCGAGCCGAGGTTCGTGTCCAGCGGGTTCACTGGGTATGATACACCACCGAACTTGAAAGTGACGTTGAGCTCGACGTCGCAAGGGAGTGTCCAGACCATGCCCGACGCGGCGGGTACGTTGACGAAGCTCGCACCTGGCACCCGCGAGTAGATGGCATCAGCCACATTGCTGAGGTAGATTATGAGCTTCTAAGCAGCCAAGGCCATACAAGGAGACGCACGAAGGAACCTGAGGCAGCGAGAACCCAGTGTCGAACACGACCACCAGCTGCTGCAGCCCCTGCACTACGCTCTGCACGGGGATGGCCTGTCCATCCGGGCCGATAATGCCATCCTTATCCAACAAAGTCTGCCAATGCTGTCCGCTCGCGTCCTGGTCCTGGACAATGGGCAGCCTCGGCTGCGAGGTGATGTTCTCATAACCAGTCAGCACGTCCCCAACGGTGATGTCTCCGGGATACGGATGGTCGGTGTCGTCCGAGCGACCGAGAAGGATGGTGAGGAAGTTAGGCGTGCTCATATTCGACTCGAAGATACGGTTCAGCGGGGTGTCCCCTGCGTCGTTGTTGAACTGGTCGTAAATGTTTGATGCGCCGTTAGGTCCGAGACCTAGCACGCCCTGATTGACGGGGTGGTCGCTGTCGACGGCGACACTGACTGGAGACATCTGAGACTCGGTGATTGGAGACCAAGTTTGCAAACTTACTGAATGCCTGATCCTGAACACTGTACTCATCGAAGTCCATATTTGCCGTCATAATCGACCCTATGCACTCTTCCTTAGTACTAACAAGGCTGAAGACACAAGAAGTAACGCACCGCTGGCCGCTCCGATGGCATAATCGACAGACGCAGTCTTGCCCGTGCCTTCTGCGCCTGGGACATTACCAGCGACCCATAGGTCAGAACTGAAAACACGGTGTCAGGGTCAGGATGACTGAATCAAGTGCTCCGTCGGTAGGACCGTGGCTGCTCTGATTCCGCGAAGGTCGGGCCGAGAAACGCCTCTCTTCCTTGAGCACCAAGCACACTGAAGTGTCCCTCCAGCAGCACAAGCAGAGAACTGAAATTTGTACACACCTCCCTGTGTCCACGAGCACCGAGAACTGCTGTCCTCCCAGAGAGACATTTGTGTAATACCTGACATCACTCTGATCCTGCAGGTCCCCCTCCATGGCTGCCCTTCGACCGAGGCCTCTCCCCACATGATCGAGTCTGCCTTGAATCCGTGGTATGCGTTGCCCAGAGACGGGCACCCTTAGCGCGTCCACCGCAGGGAGGTGGTCTAGAAGGAGTGAGACATAGAGAAGGAGTGACGGGGCGAGCCTCATGAGCATAGCGACCGCGCGTGTTGAAGGGGAAGGCGAACACAGTGTGAGCGCCGGCGTCCACGGGCGAAGGGGAATAATAAGTGGGAAGAGAGAGGAAAGGGAAAGGCTTGGGTGCGGCAGTGCGATGGAGGGACATGGTGATTACGGACATTCAGTCACGGTGGGCGCGGTAGGTTGCCAAGGCGTCCTTTGACGAGCGCTCTTCCCGCTCAGCCACCGGCCAGCGCCCAGCTGGATCCCAGAGCTGTCCGCTGCAGAAGATTGGGACGACCACGACGAGTAGTACTGATACAACATACAGCCTGACGGCCAGTTACTGTGATTTGAGGTAAGGTGTCTGGTATTTTCGTCATTTTCTATGCAGTGTGGTGTATGGAATGCGAGAGGTGATTCTGCTCGTCTTGAAGACAAAAGCATCAACAAAACGCGAGGTAATCAGCACACACATTTTTCTTAAATTCCTCATGTTTATACTCCGTGGTATCAGCACACTCACTCGGAGCACAACAGACAAGGCGGCTGAGAGCAAATGAGGACCGCTATATTGAAGCGCGCTGAGACCACAACTTGGAAATAGCGGCGACAGTATCTCAGCAGGAGGACGACCGTCAGTGCCCAGATATTGAATGAGCAAGTACTTGTGAGCCTGAGCACAGTTCAAATAGAAAGACGATGCACTCGCGGTGTATATTCGGTCGTTGGGTCGTTGCTGCAACTGGGGATGCCACGTAACCCTGCGCTAGCGGGAAAGGTGCAGAGTGACGGAACTGCCATGGCGAGATATTGCGGCTGGCCTGGGTGAAGTACTACACCTATCACATACCGCGGGCGAGTGATTGTTTTCGGTCACTAAACGACGCTCATAACATTCGAGGAATCTGAAGGCGGCATCGCAGTAAAGACGTGATTAGTCAGTCAAGTCGTGTTCGGAGCTGTCTCCGGACACAGGATGTACATGTCCGAGGTATTCTGAGTGCGTTCGGAACTTGAAGGTCTCACAATAAGATGCTCGGTACATTTTCTCCGCTCATTTATCGCTTTGCTTGCTCACAAGTTTCTTCGGACAGGGCGAATTGTCAAGGCTTGCTCGAAAAGGGACAAATATGACCAGCCTGCAGCGGTGTATCGACACTGGCCTCCTACCTTGCAAGAGTGGATCGGCCTGAGGTGCCTACCCTGACCTCAGGGTCCATCCGCCGATTGCGGTGATACCCTTGCTTGCGCATTGCGCATGCGAGTGGCCAGGCGGTTGCCCGTAGTATTCGTAAATACACAGAAGCACTAGTACCCGAGGACGTAACGAGGATTGGAGCCGCGACAGGCCTTACGTCTCAGGGGGTGAGTGCACCGGTGTTTTCTGGTTGCGGAGGCTTAATTCGAGACATCATTCACTGAATCTGGTATCACAGCACATACATTATACCAGTGAGCGAGGAGCTCTACAATGCACGCCATATCGGCTACTTGCAACCAGACATCCTGACTCGCGCAAGAGCACGAATGTGGGATGGAAGCAGTCAATGGAATATTCATCGATCGGTAGAGGTGGTCTAGAATTCATTCAAGTGAAGCGGGCGTAGTCCCATATGACCTGCTCCCCATTCAGATGGCTCTGGGAAGTAGTTCAAGTATAGAGAGTGCTGTCTGTATGGACAGCTCTCCATTCAAGCGACACAGGGAAGTATGGATCACTCACCATCCAGGCGACATTGGACGCATTCGCCATTCATCCAGCCATCCACTTCGTCAACAACGAGGTGCCCAGCAACTACTGCTCGTGACTGGCTCAGCGCCTTCGGGGTCGCATAAATACCTTACGCTCGAGCACTGTGAAGCCGCATCCTCTCTCAATACTCACTTTCTCCACTCAAAGCAACCTCAAATCGAATCGCCATGTCTATCAAAAGTGGTGTCTGTGAGTCTGTTTGCCGTGCAATCTCACCTTGCCCACCAGCTCTGATGTTCTGGTGACCTCAGACTTCATCCAGAACGCCGGCACCGGCACCGTCCTTGACCTCGACAATGGTTAGTGCGCTTATGCGCGCCCCACTTCCGAGATTGGCTAACGAATTTTGCTCGGTTTAGGTTCTAGTGCCAATAGTGCGTGCCATTTCTAATGACTTACACCGCACATATATGACTGATAAACGTCCCCAGGCACGAAGGTCCACGGCTATCAGAAGCGCGAGCTCAACGACAACTGGGTCCCCGCGCAGCTCTGGGTCGTATCCCTGGTCGGAAACGACGTGTACACGATTGAGAACACGAACAGCCGCACCTACTTGGATCTGACCGCCAGTATGTCTACCCTCTCCTTATCGATGCTTTGATGCTGAACACCCTCTCAAATTCTCAGGCAACGTCGCGAGCGGTACTCCTATCATCGGGTACCAGGGCACGAGCAACCCGAACCAGCGCTGGGCCATCCTCCGCAACAGCGCGGACACCGCCTACGTGTAAGAGCATTTTGTCTTGCCTTCTCATCCGAAGTTCTAACCCCTCTCTCAGCATCCAGAACCAGGCTACCGGCAGTAAGTGATCATCATTCTGATCCGAATGCTACGACATGGCTGACGGTCCATCTTCAAGCTTTCGTTGACCTGTTGGATGGGTACGTGCTAATATCCCACATCGAGACTTCCATTGATGCTAACACTGGCATGACCTTGACGGACAGAAACTCCGCCAACCTCACGCCCGTCAATGGTTGGGCTGGCCAGGGAGTCACCACCCCCAACACCCACCAGCTCTGGAAGTTCATTGGCGCCTAGGCTGCACGACGAAGCGCGTCGTCGGTCTTACGCAAGCTCTCCGATCATCTGGGTTGGGGTGTAGGTTACGTCGTTGTGCGAAGGTCGACAATATTCTGGCATATGATGTGTTCCTTGAAAGCTGTATGTGTGTAACGTCAGATTGTATCCTGGGCGCAATGATAAAGTGTTCTCTGAGCTCCTACGGATGCGCCTGAGTATGATATGCAATTATGGGCTTCTCGACTCAGAATTCAGCCCCCCACACTAGTCCGCCGGCGCGGCGGACACAAAAAGGATCCGTTCTCCGAGTCCGGGTACGGACTCGAATGTACATCATGACTCGGATAGCATGTTACAGTATGTTCTTTCCTAACGAGTAGTATCAGCCACCGACGTGACTCAGCAACAGTGAATAAACCGCAGTATTCGTGCCTAAATTTGCAGGGGCGCATACTTACAGTGCCACGACGTACGGCCCTTGGCCATCCGCCTCCCAGTACTTGTACTATTGACTGCGGCATTGGGCAACACTAGGTCAACGAACCTGCACGTGATCGTGCAAAACATAGGCAACGAAAGGCGCAGTCACCCGGTGGCGACGCGGAATGTTAGTACTAGGCAACAACCACGTCTTCTCGATTACTGCAGACAACTACTAGAGCATAATCATGGTCTCTAGGAGGTCAAACCCAAGGAAAGCTCTCTGCCAGGTCACCCAGAGATACAGTACAGCAAAATTTCGATTCGCTGCAGAAGGTTGGACAAGGAAGCTGAGAGCAATCGAGGACCGCTACTACATCAGAGCGCGCCGAAACTCTACACAGTCACGCCGACAGGGTCTCGAGCAGGAGGTCAATTCCCAGATAGTATGGGATGAGCAAGTGTGAGTAGGCGGCGCCTAGGCCAGTTTTTGAAGACAGTACACTCACGGTTGATACCATCTGATGATCTTCGACCCGAGCATTGCTGTATTGAACTTCGAGGAAGCCTAACTTTTTGTGCGACCGTAAATCTCCGCTACATTGTCGGCGAACTGTGGCGGGAATGTGGCTGGAGTCTACAGGTGGCACCGCAGTGGCAGATTGACATCCTGATCGAAGTGAACTATATCACATGCGAGTGGTTGATTTCAGTGGCCACACGACACTCATGGCATTTGTGCAGTCTGCGGACGTCATTCCAGTAAGTATAGGCGTTCATTGAATCGTTTTTGGAGATTTCCCCGCTCACACTGGCATGATGAACATGTCCGAGGCGTCCAGTGTGCGATCGGAGGTATCCACATTTTTCGGCCCCTGCTTTATGGCGTTACTTTCTCACGAATACGATGAACCGACAATGACAGTAACAAACACGAACAACTTGCAGCGGTGTAACAATTTGAACACTCTCCCGCTACCTTGCCGGAGTAGATGGGCAGCCCGACGGGCCACAGATATTCCCGATCTCAGGATGCCTTCGCCGATCTTAGGGTCACCCTTTCTCATACTAGTGCATACGAGTGGGCAGGAGGTTGCCAGCAGTACTTCCAAATACATAGGGGCACTACCCGAGAACGTCGCGAGCATGCCTTCGGCATGCAAGCGTGCGACAGATATCAAGCTCCGAGTTGCGACGGACCATACGTCGTAGGGGGTGAGTACGCTAGTGCTTCTAGGCGGCGGAAGCTTGATTTCAGACAGCACTTGATGAACGTCGGTACCACAGTGCATGCATCGTGCCGGTGAGTAAGAAGCTCAGAGCTCTGCAATGCACGCCATACTTACTATCTCGAACCTGACCTCCCGACTGGCGCGAGAGCACGAATGTGGGATGGAAGCGGTCAATTGAGTACTCTTCTACTTGGTAGCGGTGGTCTGGAAGCCATACAAGTGAGGTGAGCATTGCTACATATGACCCGCTCTCCATCCAGATGCCTCTAGGCAGTCGTCCAAGTATTGTGATTCTGCAAATTGCTATCTGCCAGTGCATAGACAGATCTCCATTTAAGCGACACAGGGAAGTGTGGATTGTTTACCACTGTACGTTTCTGCAGCTTGCAAGTGTCCAGCCATGCACTTTTCCAACAACGACTTGTCCGGCAGCTACTGCTCGTGACTAGCTCAGCGCCTTCGGGGTCGCATAAATACGTTGCGCTCGAGCACCGTTAAGCAGCATCCTCTCTTACGCTCTCCGACATCACACGGGACCAATGGCTAAACTGACCTACCTTCTCTTCCTCCTCTACTCGCTTTCTCCAATCAAAGCGACCTCGAATGATGTCGCGTTGGATTGCGATACTGTCCCGGATGGTGTCTGTGAGTTTGCTTGCTGTGAAGTCTCACCTTACCCACCAGTTCTGATGTGCCGGTGACTGCAGACTTCATCCAGAACTACAGCACCGGCACCGTCCTTGACCTCAACTATGGTCTGTGTGCTTATTCGCTCCCAACTCTCAGGGTCAATCTACTAACAAATCGCCTACGACTTAGGCTCTAGCGCCGACGGTGCGTTCGCAATGCATGGCATACACCACACAATTCTAAAGTCTGACTTTGTTCCTAGGCACGAAGGTGTACGGCTTTCAGAAGCGCGATCTCAGCGACAACTGGGTCCCCGCACAGCTCTGGGTAGTCTCCCAGGTCGGAAACGATTCGGTGTACACGATTGAGAACACGAACAGCCGCACCTACCTGGATCTGACCGATGGTACGTCTATCCTTCTCCAACCGACGATCGTATGCTGATTACTCCCCCAAATCCTCAGGCAACGCTGCGGACGACACTCCTATTATCGGGTACCAGGCCACGGGCAGCTCAAGCCAGCAATGGTCCATCCTCCGCAACAATGCGGGCATTGCCTACGTGTAAGAACCTCGGTTTTCTCGCCTCTCGCCTTCTAATCCTCTCAACGCTTCCCTCAGCATCCAGAACGAGGCCAGTGGCAGTAAGCGTTCATAGTAGTCGTCCGTATTTTACGTGCAGCATCGCTGATGATACATTTTTCAAGCTTATGTTGACTTGTTGGACGGGTACGTGCTAATGTCCTGCATTGAGACTTCTAGTGAAATTAACGCGACCTTGACGGATAGAAACTCCGCTGACCTCACACCCGTCAATGGTTGGTCTGGCCTGGGAGTTGCTAGTCTCTCCAACTCTCAGCTCTGGGAGTTCGTTTCCGCCTAGGCTGCACAGAGCGCGTCATTGATTCTGAGCAAGCGCTCCGGCCTTTCGGTATGACGCGTAGAATATGTAGCTGGTGTGCGAAGGTCGAGAGTATTGTGGCCCAGATATGATATGTTTCTTGTGAGTTGTGTATGTGACAGTGTATACTGGGCGCAATATAAACCGTTGCCTGAGTTCCTCTGGATGCGCCTGAGTATGATATGCACTCCCGGTTGAGTTCTCGGATTCAGCCCGCTACACTGAGGCTAGTCCGCCGGTTCTGCGGACATCCAACAAAGACGGGGAACCGTCTGCGTCCGAAGCCTACTGTCACGACCTTAGGCACCGATACATATCATTGACCGTCAACGCAGCGAACTGGCACGTGATTGTGCCGAGGCCAACACTCTTCGTTGAGATCGGTAGGCCCCAACAACTATGTCTCCCAAATCACTGCCAAAAATCGCAACATAAACAGATCACCCAGATATAGTACAGCAAAAGATAACCTAGTACTTGGCACTGTATTGAACATGAGGTGAGGTTTTCGGGAAGCCTGTCATTTATCTACGCAGTACTACCGTTTACAGTGGCATACGAAACGCGATGGAAAGTTCTACTCGCTCAAGAATAAAGAACACGCGAGGAGAATGAGCACGACGTCGGACAAGATGGACCGCCGCTACATCAGGGCGCGCCGAAACTCTACTGCTTGGCAGGAGGACAAACAATGCCCATTGCTGGAGTCTGCAGGCACCGCAGTCACGGCAGCGACATCCTGATCGAGGTGAACTATATCGTGGGCGATGGTTGTGCTCGATCGCCATACTCATGGCATTTGTACAGTTGAGTATAGGGATGAACTAAACCGTGTTTGGGCGAGTTCAATGTTTGATTGTACAAGTTCAATCGTCGCTCGCACGGGACACGTGTAAGCCGGTTGCCACTACATTACATGCATTT